>JAUTXX010295006.1:0-13931 GCA_032273605.1 Panulirus laevicauda | reverse complement strand
AGGTATTGCTGGTGGTTATTTTCAGATCCACAGTTGTTGAGTCTGAGAATTCTCTCTAGGTCACCCTCAACCATTAACAGAAAGATGCTTGCATTCATTAATGCTCTCACTCTAAACAAGCAGTTTTGTTAAGCCTTGCTCACAAAATTCTGGAGGAGCTATCACTTTTATGTTTGCACAGATTAGGGTATGGGTTTGTTCTCTGGAAAATCTGTCTTAATGGTCACATTAGTGGAAATAATGAGATGATGTGAAGAGTATACATTATGCTACCTTTTTAAGGTTCTGGAGGATTTTCTTTTTCACCTCATTTGAAAAAACAAAGGGGAGAAGAAAAATGAGTAATACAAGAGAGCCCTAGCATACCATCCCCTGGAAAAGATGCGAGTGACCCCTAGCAACTTTAGCATGGATATGGAATTCAAACCTTATGGCAGTTAAGGAAATAAAGTCTGGCCCTGTGTGTTTAAGTAATTTTGAGATAAATGTTAAGGTTTTTGAAATATTACATTCAAGTAAAAAAAAGAATTCATTTTTGAATTTATGATACCTGAACCTATGGCTACTTTCCTTTTTGGTAGACAGCAGCAATTTAATGTGCTAAGAAATTTGATAAAGTAATTGGTAAAAAAGTCTATACAAGCTTATTAGAAAATTTTGACACTGCATGAAAAAGTAATTGAAAGTGAATTTCGAGATTGCAGTTTACCAGAATCCTTTAAACACTACCAGGATACCAAGGCAGTACACTTAAAAAGAACATTAAAGAAAAATGTGGAGAGTTTGAAAAGCTGAATGTAAAACAAATGATTAGGGAGATTGTTATAATCAAAGTTAAACTAATAAACAAGCAAAAGAATTGCTCTTGTATGACTGCAGGTCAAGATGTTTCAGTTAAAGTTATTACCCTTGCCAGATGCCATAGTCAGTCAAGGAAATTATTTCCTATTGGTTGCAGCAAAATAAAGATGAGGAGAGCCTCAAATACTTAAATCCCAAATACTGTTATAAAAAAAAGACTAAAAAAGTAAAGGTTTAGTGGTGATCTAATTCAAGCATTCAAAATTATCAGAGGCTTTGATAATCTTTATCTAACAAGCTTCTTAAGATTGATTCATCTGATTTCACTCATGATGATATATACATACTTATGGATAAGTGTGTTACCTGGAGTGAGGCTAAGTACATTTTCTTCAACAGGATTGTTAACATATGAAGTGATTTACCAATTAAGAGTGGTTGAAAGTTAGTACTATCAATGCTTTTAAGAATAGAAAAAAATGATTTTGCCTCAAGTCCAAGACTGATATCAGTTGCACCTCCTTAGACACATTGATATTTTGCTGGTTTTCTTTTTTGAATTATTTGTATGCCTTCCTACTTTTATGGCATTTATCTGTGAGTTTGTGATATCTTACAGTATCACAAACCACCTCAGAGGGATCCAGTGGTCTGTTGCTGTTTGACTTCTTTTATAAAGAAAGCTAGTGACAAAAGAGTGGATACAAGCACCATGATAATAATATATTATAGCCCAGACATCCCTTACAAGATCAATATTTACTGAAGAGTTGTCTCTGTCAAACTATGCATCCCATTCATTGTTATGATTGTCAACATATGGACATGCAAAGGACAAATGCAAGTGATGATAGTAAATGTATTGTGTGTGTAGAATCCTTCAAGACATTGCCCACATGTTCAAAATAATTAATTGTTGTATTTATAGAGTTAAGCACAAATTCAGCAACAAGGACTGCATTGAATTTGAAATTGAAAAAATTATAACCTTTGTGTACAGCCAAAATTTAGGATTTGCAGAAGCAAAGAGAGATGTAAAAAGCTCCTCTAAGTGATATTTTGCTGGTGAAGTAAACAGCTTTAGTTATAATGGAAGGTTGCCACCTCAGCATTTAGAAGCTATAGATATAGAAAGAGGACAAAAAGCATCACCCTCTGAAACTCTTAAACCTCTTAGGCCTTATGGTGGTGGTGGTTTAAGTACTTCTTCTGAGTGCCCTCTCAATGCATCTTTTGGATGATTCTTCTTAGAGGCATTACTTGAATGCTCCTTGTAATGGATGCTCCTTGGGTGCTCCTTCAAGGAGGAATCCCTCAGGCACAGACCCAAAGGAATGCTCAGTTACCTGTAAGAGTAAATTACCTGCTTCTTTGGAGTGAAGTTAGAAAAATCAAGGAAACATAAAGAGTCCTTGGATGATGTCATGAAAATTTTATCCCAGTCATCTGCTGTATTGCTTAGGCATATTCCTAAAGTAGCTGTCATCATTGGGTAGAACCAAAAGTATGAGGAATTCCTTAGAACAAGGAGTTCATTGTTTTTAAGAAAGACCTAATAGACAGAAACTATACATGAAAGTGCAGGAAATAAAAGGATGTAAGCATGTCTGAATTAGGTTTTTAAAATGTTTAGAGAAAGACTGTTAAAGGTTGTTGAATTAGTAGTTAGATTCAAGGTTGTGAGATGTAAGAATAAAAGGGGAAATGCATGGTGGGTGAATGAGGTTAGAAATGCTATGGAAGATAAGAAAAAGGCATATTGTAAATTACATGAAAGGAATGTATCAGGTGAAGTTCAGGAATGGAGGAGCAAAGAATATGAGATGTGTAAGCAGGATGCTGAGAAGCTGATAAAGGGATAGCAAAGAAAGGGTAAATGAAGATTTTGGAAGAAAGTTGAGTGAAATATGTTGGGAAAAGAAGAAATTGCACTTGAAGGAGGTGAAAAAGGAAAGAGGTTTATGTGAGAGTGAAAATGTAAATGTGAGAAGTAAGGAATCAGAAGATGGAGGGTGGAAGGGAAAGGTTACAAGTGCAGAGGCATATAACAAGAAGGGAGGTAAAAAGGGCAGTAATGAGGTTGAAGGTAAGAAAGGCACCTGAAGTAGATGGGAGTATGGCTGAAATATTGATGTATGGAGGAAAAAGTCTGATAAGAGTGGATGCATTTGATACGCAATTTAGCATGAAAGCAGAAGGGGGTGCCTGAGGATTGGTTGAAAGCCGTTATTGTTCCTTAAAAGAAAAGGTGCTAAGGATGCATGCGGTGTGATGTCACCATGTTTGTTCATTTTGTTTTTGGGTGGGGTGGTGAGAGAGGTAACCAGTGACAGATTTGAGTGAGAAAACTGCAGAAGTTAGTGTCTGAGTCTGGAATAGTGTGTGAAAGGAGAAGCTTGAGAGTAAATATGTATAAAAGCAAAGTTATTAGGTTAACAGGATTGAGGGACAGGTTAGTTGGGATGTAAGGTTGAATGGAGAAAACTTGGAGTAAGGGAAGTGTTTTAGATCCATGGGAATGGACATGGCAACGAATGGAACCATGGAAGTGGAAGTCATAGGCTAGGGGAGGGGCATAAATTCTGGGAGCACTGAACAATATGTGGAAAGAGTGGACCTTGTATGAGAGGGCGAAATTGGGCATGTTTGAAGGTATAAGAGTCCACACAATATCATATGGATGCGAGGTATGAGCTGTAGAGAAGGTTGTGTGAAGGAAAGTGAATATGTTGGAAATTAAATGTTTAAGGACAATATGTGGTGTGAGATGGTTTGATTGAGTAAGTAATGAAAGGGTAAGATGGATGTAAGCGGATGCAGCCTTTCTTTGTCTGTTCCTTGTGCTACCTTTTTAATGTGAGAAATGGTGATTAAGTATGAAATGTAACTTTAAGTTTTTAGATATCTTTTATAGGAAGCCAAAATATATAATTCTTTGCTGTTACTGTCTGTGAAGGCAGAGATAGGTATATATAATGGTATAATCCCTTTGATGATGCTTTATGGATGCAAGGCATGGGCCTTTGATGAAAATGAACAGAAGAGGATGGATGTGTTGGAAACAAAATAGTTGGGGGCAATACCTAGTGTGAGGAAGGTTGATAGAAGAATGTTAGGGTAAGAGAGAGAGTGGTATGTTAGTAGGAAGAGTATGTATGTGAGAGCAGGAGAGGGTGTGCTGAAATGGTTAAGACATGTAGAGGATGAGTGAGGAGAACTAAGAGGTTATATGTGTCCAAATTGGAGGGAACATGGAGGAAGGGGAAACCATGGATGAGATAGAAGGAAAGAGTGAAGGTTGCTTTGAATACTTGAAGCCTGAACTTGTAAAAGGATGTCGGGTGTGCATGGGATTAAACAGAATGTATAAGTGTGGTATATTAGGGTTGATGCTGTATATGTGGGATGAAAAAGTGCATATGGAGTAGTGTGGAGAACCACATGAAGGTCTCTGGATCTTAGCTGTAGATAAAGGGCTCTAGTTTCAGGTGCATTATACATGACAGCTTGAGTGGATATGAGCAAATTAGGTAACTCTTTGTATGTTCCTAGTGCTAACTAAGTACATGGGAAGAGACAAACAAGTATAAGAAGGTGATTTAAAGTTTTGATATAAGTTTTCGTGTAAAAGCTGATGAATAATCAGTACATGCTAGTGCTTTACAAAGTCCAGGAAATTGAACATCCTTATCAGGAGGGTGGGGGTTAAGAAGTTTCAGACCCTCAGAGATCTGAAATATCTCTCATGGCTTGTGGGACACTGCCTTGGAGAAAAAATTACTTGAAGACCTCTATTTCTTTACTCCTCAGGCTTTTGTTGAGAGAAACAAGACAATCAAATGGTGCCCACTTCCAGGCTGTGGCAGGGCTGTTAAATTCCCAGAAGCTGAGCTTGAAACACAACCATTTTACTTTCCAAACACAAAGCCCCCACCAAAAACATCTCATGCTGTTGACTGTGGCAATGGGCATTTTTTTTGCTGGTAAGAATATTGTGGGAATGTTTTTCTGTCCATATTTGTAATTGCCATATATCACACTTTTATCTTTCCCTTCGTGCTCCAGGAACTTCTAATTAATGTGTCTTATGTCAGTACCATATTAAGTATTTTGACTGATATTTTAAGAGTATTCCATGGATATGTTGGATGTTATCACCCTAATACCTACTCTGATAGCTTGCATCTGTCATATTTTATGCCTCAAAGGGTAAGAAGGCCCTGCATGAATGTAATGCAGCTTTATTTGGATGCTTTACACATAACCCTTAAACTATGACATTCATCATTTGTCAGTACATAATCACTTGCTATATACATCACCTGAGACATGATATCCATGCCAGTGTTTTAAATTGCACACTCATTGTAGCTTTCATAAAATGTAACACTCCTTCATGGCATAACTGAGGTAGATAAAAGATATGTATATTTCATTTTTCATACTTCTTCATTTGTATCTTTTAGGTCATTGAGCATATAATGTGTTTAAGGGTTTTGTTGCTTGTCACATATAGCATTCATGAAGATATTCATAAACTCCATGATGTAGCGGTTAACGTTCCTGACCATGATGGATTCATGGGCCCCCTGGGGTCAAGCCTTGATAGGTCTGAATTCTAGTTGTGCCAGTCAGTCCACAGTCAACCTAGCTGTTCATCCTCCCCTGTGACTGATGATAAAATGTGTACCTGGCTTACACTAGGTATGTGAAGTGAGAGGTTCCAGGAGAATGGTTTGGTAAAGAGAGGTTTGGTAAAGAGAGAAGAGATAGTGAAAGCTTTGCGGAAGATGAAATCTGGCAAGGTGGCAGGTGTGGATGGTATTGCAGTGGAATTTATATAAGAAGGGGATGACTGTGTTGTTGATTGGTTTGTAAGGATATTCAGTGTATGTATGTACCATGGTGAAGTGCCTTATGATTGGCAGAATGCATGCATAGTGCCATTGTACAAAGGCAAAGGGGATAAAGGTGAGTGTTCAAACTACAGAGGCATAAGTTTTTGTGTATTCCTGGGAAATTGTATGAGAGAGTATTGATTGAGAGGGTGAAGGCATGTACAGAGCATCAGATTCGGGAAGAGCATTGTGGTTTCAGAATTGGTTGAGGATGTGTGGATCAGGTGTTTGCTATGAAGAATATGTGTGAGAAATGCTTATAAAAACAGATAGATTTGTATGTAGCATTTATGGATCTGGAGAAGGCATATGATAGGGTTGATAGAGGTGCTTTGTGTAAGGTTTTGAGAGTATATGGAGCGGGCGGTAAGTTGCTAGGAGCAGTGAGAGTGATTGGTTCCCAGCGAATGTCAGTCTGTGGCAGGGGTGTGTGATGTCCCCATGGTTGTTTAATTTGTTTATGGATAGGGTGGTTAGGGAAGTAAATGCAAGAATTTTGGAGAGAGGGGCAAGTATGCAGTCTGTTGGGGATGAGGGGGCCTTCTCTTGAGAAGTGAGTCAGTTGTTGTTCACCAATGATACAGCTCTAGTGGCTGATTCAAGTGAGAAACAGCAGAAGTTGATGACTGAATTTGGAAAAGTGTGTGAAAGGAGAAAGTTGAGAGAAAATGTGAATAAGAGCAAGGTTATTAGGTTTAGTAGGGTTGAGGGACAATTTAATTGGGATGTAAGTTTAAATGGAGAAAAATTGGAGGTGAAGTGTTTTAGATATCTGGGAGTGGACTTAGCAGTGAATGGAACCATGGAAGTGGAAGTGAGTCACAGGGTGGGGGAGGGTGCAAAGGTTTTGGGAGTGTTGAAGAATGTGTGGAAAGAGAGAATGTTATCTTGGAGAGCAAAAACGGGTATGTTTGAAGGAGTAGTAGTCCAACAATATTATATGGTTGCGAGGCATGGGCTATAGATAGGGTTGTACGGAGGAGGGTGGATGTATTGGAAATTAAATGCTTGAGGACAATATGTGGTGTGAGGTGGTTTGATTGAGTAAGTAATGAAAGGGTAAGAGAGATGTTTGGAAATAAAAAGAGTGTGGTTAAGAAAGCAGAAGAGGGTGTGTTGAAATGGACATATGGAGAGGATGAGTGAGAAAAGATTAACAAAGAGGATATATGTATCAGAGGTGGAGGGAACAAGGAGAAGCAGGAGGCCAAATCAGAGATGGAAGGATTGGGTGAAAAAGATTTTGAGCAATCTGGGCCTGAACATACAAGAGGGTGAGAGGCATGCAAGGAATAGAGTCAATTGGAACGATGTGGTAGACCAGGGTCGACATGCTGTTAATGGACTGAACCAGAGCATATGAAATGTCTGGGGTGAAACATGGAAAGGTCTGTGGGGAGCTGTGGTTTTGTTTTATTACACATGACAGCTAGAGACTGAGTGTGCATGAATGTGGCCTTTTTTTGTCTGTTTTCCTGGTGCTAACTCGCTGAAGCAGTGGGTAGCAACGCTGTTTCTTATGGGGCAGGGTAGCTCCAGGAATGGATGAAGGCTAGAAAGTATGAATATGTACATATGTATATGTGTATGTATGTATATGTACGTGTATGTGCGTTTATGTATATGAGCAGATGGGACATTTCGTCTTGTTTCCTGGCACTACCTCGCTGATGCGGGAAATGGCGGTCCAGTATGATAATGATAATAATGATAATGATAATAGAATTTCTGTTATTGTTGATATGTATTTTGTTTTCATGGATGTTTAGAAAAATTTATTTACTGCAGCTGACTTAAGTGCAGAGGGAGGAGTGAGCACTAGTGAAGGAGATTCAGGACATCGTGATCCTCCTACAATCTTGGTAACAGGAGCAGAGCAGTCTAATGAAGAGAACTCACAGGACTCGGAAGAGAATTTTACTGAAGCAGATTCCATGGCTGCAGAGGTTGGGGAAGAAGATGTAGATGAAGATGAAGATGATGGTGGAGCAGATGCAGATGATGATGGTATGGAGACTGTTTAATTGAATGGATGTGCCATAGCTGCTTTGTCCATACTACTGTTTATGTAATTGCTATTTCATGGAAAATTTGACTCAAATGTTTCACAAAGTTAGGTGCTCCTGTTTCTGAAAATGTAATTTATTTTTCATTGTGGTCATTCTTCACTCATATTCAGTTTATTTCTCGTGCATGTTCCCACAGTCTTTCTTTTGTGTACATAATAATGTTTTTGCATCTTACCTATTATTTAGATATTTGATATTCTTGTCATGTTGAGATGGCAGAAACAAATACTACCAGCGCTCAGAATGGCAGTCACAACAAGATTGTCATGCCTAAATCTGCCAAACATTATCAGCATCAAAAACAAGCCCATAGCATTACTTAGCCTGCTCTTAGAATGAAATATACATTTAGCCCTCATCTTCAAAAATGCACCTGGCATTTTATCAGGTCTTCTATCCTCATCACTCAGGTTGAGTCCAGGCTACTGAGTTGTCATTAATTGACCAAGCTGTGTAAAGCTCTGGCCCACATTTTGTAGGTACTTATCCAGGATATTATTGGATTTTTCCATTGTGCCTCCCATTATGTTTCTGATGGCTGCAGGCAGTGTGATGAATTGCTTTGGGCCCCAGATTTTCCAGGTATTTTCTCGCTATGCTTATCAAAGCTTTTGAGTTTAGTGGTAATATTTTAGAGAGTATTCCATACTCTCATGTCAGTAGGAATTGATTTTGAGTGTAAGTTGGGGCCCATGACCCTTAGGATATTCCAAGCATAATTAACGATATGCCTCTTCCCCTCTGTGCTCCAGTGGGTACCGTCTTCATTGATGTTTTTCATTCTAAGTAGTTCATTTCCTATACTTATCAGTGTAGGTTGTGAAAGATTTTTGCACACATCCAGACTGTGGTTTTGCTTGCCTTCAAGGTTGATGTTAGTTAACAGCAGATTTCTGTTAGAGTATAAGCATCATCATTGTTTCTCCTCTCATGTCTTGAAGTCCAGCAGTATTCTAATCATGAGAATTTTAGTATTTTGAAGAGCACCATGATCAATTTCTTTGGTGTTATCATGAAGGTCTGCAAAATCCAGCCTACCATCTTTTTGGAGGAAGCAACTGTTACCTTCTTTTGTTTGCTAGAAGAAAAATTGTTAGACATTTACATTCCGAGGTCTTTCACAGTGTCCCCATAACAGAAGGAGTTCCCCATAACAAAGGAGTAAGGAATTCGAACTTATTCTTATTGTAAAGCATGTTGTTTTTGGTGGGTATCAGATTTATTGTTTGTCAGTTTATAGTGTATTAGTGTTGTTTGCTAATGAGATTTTCATACTCATTCTAGTATCATCTGCAAAGAATGATATGAAACTGCAACACATACTAAAACCCCTCACAACTTTCCCATCTATTTTGATGTCTCTGTAATTCTGCCACTCACCTTAGTAGACATAATTGGCATCACTCTAACATCTACCCTGTGTTGAAAACTCCTCTACATGTATAGCCTAGTAGGCCTCACAAGAAATTGGATTCCTGTTCAGATGTAAATTTTTTTTGTTTGAATGGTTGCTTCTGATGTGCAAAGGATTAATCTGTCCTCATTTGGATTACTATCCTCATGTTTGTGGAGGCTCTTGGTTTATGGACTGACCTGACTGAGTCAGGTCCAAAGCAGTCAGACTTATCAGCTCTCTCACTTTGACCTTGAAAATTTTATATGAGGTTGTGTCAGACGTTTTGCTAACGTTTATGAACGCTAGTATTTTGTAGGAAATGAGTTGTGGTTGGTTGAGGCCATCCAGTATATGTCATGTGAAGTCTGTGTGTTGTGATGGTGGATTTGAAGTCATGGTATTTTGGTTAGAGTGGGATATATTGTTTGATTCTGTTTTGGATCAGTTTTCACAAAGTTTGGTCACAGATGACAGTGATATAGGGTGGTAGGAGGAAGGGGAGCTGGATGTTTTGGAAGATTTTACGACTGATATTATGTTTGCATGTTTCCAGATGTTAGGGATTTTGTTGTATAACAGAACAGAGAATTGTTAAGCAATGGCAACAACTTTACACAAACTTTGTAATACCTTCCCTTCTCATGCCTGATGGGCAAGTGAGCTGATATGCCTTGTATAAGCATTTGGTACCCATATGTAATCCCACACCATCCACTCCTTCCAAGAGATTAGCCTTGAAATGCTGCCAAAAAATCTCATTGCATATATTTATCTATGTTGTCACTTTTACATGTGTTATGTATATAAATGGGTGGGGCAGTAAGCTGTTGTGTTCTGTGTAGGCATTTGGCACCCTTGTGCACCCATCGCCTTAATACCCAGAACTTAGCCTTGAAATTGTGATGCGAAATCTCAATGCATATATGTGGGTGTATGTATATATATACAAGGGTGGAGTGGTTACATAAACAAATGTATGTCTATGTGGCTAAGCAGTTCAAAGGTTAATAACTAGTAAATTGGACAATAGGTTGCAATTCTTTTAGGTAGCCTGGCTTCCTCTTTAATGTGTATTTTTTCCAACCACTTGTAGGATTGTGGACATTTGTAAGTTCCTGAAGTTCTTCCTTTATTCATATACAGAAACAGGTCTCATATACCTCACATTTTAATTCATTAACTTTTTTAATCACAGTAATTGGTTTAGATGAAGATGATGAAGGAGAAGAGGCTGAAGCAGATAGACAGGCAAGTGAGGCAGAGGAGAGAGTTACTGGGGATAGTAGCAGTCAGCCGGCCCCAGATGTTTCCAGTGTACCTTCCTCTACCCCAAGCTCTTTACCATCCTCTTCACAGCAGCGTAGAATTACACCCATTACATGGGATGATTCTCCTCAGAGAATTCGTAGAGGTAAGTTATGTCTTAATACCTGGCATAAGTTTGGATTTAAAAAATCTTTAAAAGTGGTAGGTGCTATATGCCCAATATGTGTGTGTCAGGTTGAATTGTTTCTTTCAAACAGAAGTTGGCCAATAAGCAAGTAAAGTAATTGAGAACCATATGAATCACCTTGCTTAAATTGGTGCTTACCATCATCTTGTCACAATAGTCCACATCACAGTCAGGCCTCAACTGAAATACACAGGTTAATGAGAGGGAGAAAGAAGAGATGGGGAAGAGTGATTTTGGGAAAGTGAGAAACATTTATTAAAATGTGCCTGGTCATAGTTATTGGGAGAAACTTGAGAAGGTAGAGAATTACGAAGCTTCGAGTTATATGGAAAGAAAGTTGTCAAAAGAACCTACCCTTTAGTTGCCACTGGCCCCACAGTAATCATGTGTCACAGCAGCTAGCCAAGTATTTACTCTCAGCTTTCTTCTTCACCCACTTCCAAAATCTTACCAGCTTCATGAGCCATGTCATCATTAGCTGATTTACCTTCTGATGCTTTCCTTACCCTCAGCATGCTGCAGACCTGTCCCTGTTCTGACCTCTGTGTATATGTTGTATGGATTGTATACTTCATGTTTTGTGGAGCCAATTTGCATTTTCCATTGACTGGGTAGATATTCTTTTTATCTTTTTAATGTTAGATAAGTCTTGGTAGATTTGAACACCCAAGGAAATGTCCCATCTTGCTGTTGCTCAGTTTGGGTGAAAGCCATTTCACACAAGCATAGATTATGCCATAAAGAAATGTTTATGTGACCTTTATAAGAATATATTTCTTCAGCATAAACTGGCGGGCTCACCACATGTTGTGGACAGCACAGCGTTCCTTGAGATAAGCATACACTTCAGTATAACTTACAAATAGATTTTCTTTTTTTTTTTTTTAGTACAAAGGAAAAATTAATAAAGGAAAGAACAGAAGAAAAAATGCTGGAGAATGAACTGAAAATTTTTATCATAGCTCTACAGGGTAATGTCTACCACAGCAGTCTAAACAGAGAAGAATAAAATAATGTCTTTTAGAATGTTTTGATTAACTTGGCAGTGATATATGTGACACCTTGCCACAAATGGTATTCAATAAAGGGTGTACCTCCACATTCTTCTTCCTGTCTTATGATGCACCATTCACCCAATAAATCCATCTTTTGCAAATGCTTTACCACACATTAAAGGAAATCTCATTTTTAATGTGGTTTTTTCCTCCAACTAAGGTCGTGGCTTCCCGATGAGTCGTGGAGGAAGGAGATTTATGAGAGGCCTTAACCTCGGTGGTCAAGGGTTTAATCCTATGATGCATGCACCACCTCTTATGCGTGGTGGACCTCAGCGAGCCAGAAGATCACGCCCAGGACCTTTCTCAAGGGGCCCTCCTATGTAATCATTAAGCTGTTTTATATCATTTAGATGTAAGTCTGGTGTACTTTTAGTTTTGTACTTATGTTCCAGTAAAAGTGGTCATCTAGCTTTTTTCACTGGTTTATAAGCTGTAGCATGACTCAATAAAACAGTATGACAAATATTAGTAATCATAGTAAATCAAAGTAAATATTTGTGTTACCATATTGTGATTAATTATTATGTACCAAGAACATGAACTGTATTCTTTAATTGAATAGATTTAAATATACTACATGAGCTTCATAGTTAATTGAGGTTCATGTTTATGCTAATTTAATTTGTTTACGAATTTCATTTATAGGCATGTTAAAATTTTTTTGGTATAATAAAATTATCATCCCCAGTAAATACTGTATTTGTCACAGATTTCTAAAGAGATAATCTTTTTTTAATAAGATTTTGTTAATATTATAAAGATTCAATTTTTCATCCATAAATCTATCTACCTATCTATATTTCTGACATCTCTTCCTCTAGGAACTCCCACAAGGGGTGGCCATGGCAAAATAGTCCATTTATTCTTCCTTTGTTTCTCTTCCTCCACCGTATTTGCCCATGTCACAGGTGGCTTTCCACTCACACCAGTCTCTTTACAATTGCTATTATACACTCTCCTTGTAAACTCCCAATTTTGCATCCTTTCCTTATGCCCAAACCCCCTCTAAGTATTGTGGTTCACCCATTCTACCACCACAGTTCATTCCCATTGCATTCCTTGTCATACCACATCTCTCATATACCCTTTCATTTATATATTCATTCCATCCAGTCACACCACATGTTTGGGCTGCATAGGTCAGGGTTGGGAGGACTATGTGGGCCCTTGATCCTCTCTTCACTTCCATACTTACACCTCTACCCTTCATTATTCTATTAAGGGACCCAGTGACTCTTTTACCTTGTACTGCTCTCTCCCTTATCTCCTTCCATTTCACCACACTTACCCAAGACTGCTCCCAGATACTTAAATTCCTTCACTTCTTTCAGTCTTTTTCCCTCCTTATCCACAGCACAATTTAGTACACTTTCTTCTTTCATCCTTTATGGTTTTACAAAATTTATTCTTTCACTCTGTTTCCTTTCAAACATCATTACTTTACCTTTGCATTTACCTTCAGTCTCCTCTGCATACACACACAATAAGATTCACAACGTTCTGCAACTTCCCTTCACTCTCTGCAAACAGGCTTGCCTCCAGCCACCATATCTCACCATCACACTCCATCTATGCACCCCTTTTCCCTAATTTTGCTTTCATCTCACTTATCTTTGAAGAATGCATGTGAGAAATGCTTAGAAAAACAGATGGTTCTGTATGTAGCATTTTTGGATCTGGAAAGGCATATGATGGGGTTGATAGAGATGCTTTGTGGAAGGTCTTAGAGTATATGGTGTCAGAGGTAAACTGCTAGAAGCTCTAAAGCGTTTTTACCAAGGACGTAAGGCATGTGTACGAGTAGGAAGAGAGTGAAGGTCGGTCTTCAGCAGGGGTGTGTGATGTCCCCATGATTGTTTAATTTGTTTATCAATGGGGTGGTTAGGGTGATGAATGCAAGAGTTTTGGGGATTAGAGGGCCTGGGAAGGGTCTGTTGTTTTTCTCCAGTGATACAGCACCAGTGGCTGGTTTGAGTGAGAAACTTCAGAATTTGTTGACTGAGTTTGGAAAAGTGTGTGAAAAGAGAAAGTTGAGAGTAAATGTGAATAAGAGCAAGGTTATTAGATTCAGTAGGGTTTTTTTTGTCTGTTTTCCTGGGCTTCCCTGCTGAAGCAAGGGGTAGCGATGCTGTTTCCTATTGGGTGAGGTAGCACCAGGAATAGATGAAGGCAAGCAAGTATGAATATATACATGTGTATATATTCCTATGAGTCCACGGGGAAAATGAAACACACAGTTCCCAAGTGTTTCATTTT
>JAUTXX010294898.1:0-13931 GCA_032273605.1 Panulirus laevicauda | reverse complement strand
TGGGGCCTGGATGTGGAAAGGGAGCTGTGGTTTCGGTGCATTATACATGACAGCTAGAGACTGAGTGTGAACGAATGATACAGCTTCAAAAATTATTATATATCATGAGGGCACAGATTTCATAGTCTTACTTATCTCCACATATACTGACCAATACATGGAAAATATTTATGCTGTAGTTTATGGAAGCAATGTATGGAATGCCATTACAAGCATTAATGGCCAAGTATGTCCTACTGAAGTTGAGGCAACTGATTAAAACATGAACAATGTATAGACCCCACCTAATGTGAATAGAAAAACTACATTGTGCCATGATACAAACTCCATCCACGGTGAATGGGTTAAATACCTTAACTTTTCTCACTTGGCAAACAATTGGCAAATATTTTTCATATGTGACAGCTAAAGCAAGAATTCTCCAACAAATATATCAAGGATCCCTGTTTTGTCTTCCAACCCTGGAGGTAGAGAGATGTCCAACAATTAAAATATCGTGGAAAAAATCTGCATGCCTACCCAAATATATGGCTCTGAACTCATCTTTACTGAAAAAGTGTGTATTATACCTCACTTTGTATGGGGTCTCGGCAAACAGGACACACCAACTGCTTTTTTTCTCGGGCCATCCAGGCTGGTTGTGGTTCTTCCTCCTCTGCTGCAGCCTCTTCTTCACAGTTTGCTATGTACCTTACACAAGCAAAAGTTTCAATTTCAGTAAAATAGTCAATTATGGGAGCCTTTCAAAATGTAAGAGAGATAAAACATGAGAGCAAAATCTGGATTGCAAAACAGTGCTATATCAAAATGATGAATAATTTTGAAATAAAAGTAAGTTGTATGACAAACAGCAGAGTGCAAGTGGTTAAGATGTACTGCTTGAGAATGAACAACCAGTATCAGTAAGATATGATAAAAAAAATAATAGGAAATGAGAGAAACAGGTATATAAATAAAGATGATAATACCAAATTAAACAAAAGTAACTGATTTAATCAAATACCATAACATTACTGAAGAGTAAAAACTGTAACTACAGCATGGTATACCGATCACTTAAATAAAACCTTACTCACTTTCCTTCTTATCAAGCCCTGCTTTTGGGCAAAATGATAGGAGCAATAGATAAAAATGGTAGGTATGAACATTTAGGCAGCAGCATTAGGTAAAAAACTAGGTAGAAGTAGTAGGTAAAAGCATCAGGAAGAAGTCAATAGGAACACTAGGTAGGAGCCTCTTCAAATTCTGTGCTAGAGTTGCCCTTTGCCAGTGGCCTGTCAAAGAAGTGGCACTTAAGTTCTCCAGTAGCCAAAATCTTTCAGGGATGATGACTAGACATTAATGAGATAGGAAAGAATATCACCAGTGGATCTCACCTTATGTAAGCCATACTGGTGATCAGAGAGAAGACTGCGATGTTCAAGGTGTTTAAGAATATGGGAGTAAAGGAGGGATTCAAAGACTTTGGAAATGGTAGATGTCAAGGCAACAGGACAATAGTTAGAGGAGTCAGAATGGTCACCCTTCTTCGGGATGGGATGTATCAATGTACATTTCCAAGGAGAAGGAAAACTTCAGGTTTTAAAATGCAGACGGAACAGATGAGCAAGCCTGAACATCTCTTCCTTTCCTACATACAGGATGGAAAAGTCTGGACCATTCTGTCCTATACCGGGAAGATTTGTATAGAATGTATATAGACAGTCATACAATACCGTACTATAAATATAAGACAAAAGAAATGGAGACCTACATCCATAATGGTTATAATAGCATCAAGGCACTAAGTATACGTAAAGCTGACTTAATTCACTGCACAGAAACATCATATACAGTGAGAGAATTGAGGTTCCTAGCTAATGCGAGAGTTCCTCTTTCGACTAAAATTCTGTACTGTATTAAATTTTCATGTATACACTAATGACAATCTGAATACAAAATACTGTAAATGTTACCGAATGGACATTATAAATGAATGTAGGAGCTGTGGTGGTGTTCATGAGGGTGGGAGCAATTGATATATGAGTAAATGAGGGAGCACTGTTGGTATAAAGGAGTCAGCAGCTGTGGAAAGGCTGAGAGGAAGGGAATAATGGCAGTGTGGATACAGGAGGGAGAAGTGGTTACACAACTGAGAAAAAAGAAGCAGTGGTGGTGTATGTGAGGACAACAGCTGTGGTAGTGTAGGTACGGAAGAACAGTGGCAATCTGGGTGAGGAAAAAATGGTGGGCGATGTGGGTGGGAGAGGAAGAGAACAGATGTGTTTGGGTGAGGAAGAGAGCAGTGGTAGTGTTGGTGGAAGAAAGAGCTGTACTACCATGCCATACCATAAGCCTAAACTAAGTTTCAATGATCCTCTAAGTACATCCATACCAGTTTCAAAGCTGTGCTACAATCAGTAGCACAGAAAGAATTGATCCCTTAGAGGTGAGAAGTTCTTCAGGAGGATTGTACTCCATCAATATAACCTGACTGAAGGTAATTTTTCACAAGAAGTGTAGTCAAAAGCAGGCAAAGTCTGGAAGGGGCTATTAGCTTCTATGGTGGGTGAAATGTAAGACCTGCCTCCAGCCTCTCTGAAGCTGCAAGACCTACCTCCTGCCTCTCCGAAGCATCAACCTCATAACAGCAAAATGACATTCATACTTATTCATTCTCAACCTCAAATGAGCCAGACACCAATCAGAGCTTTCAACTTCCATGTAATTACCTATTACCTACCTCAGTATACATTGTACACTTTGGGACTGGAAATGAGCAAGAATTTTTGGAAAGTTCAATATATCACATCAGTTGGACTGTTTGAAATTCATATAAACATATAATGAGAGAATGAAATTCCATGGGTAAGTTATAATACATTCAGTCTGCTATCAGATTCCCTTGAGAAAATTAAGACTCATAATCTGACAAAATCCATAATTTAGTAAATATTTAACCTCAAGGTTGCTACATCTTAGATCTGAGTGTACATGCAATTTCAAATTTTCTGTTCTTTCATACATGTAGAACATCTTTTAACAGTGTTGGCAACTTCTGCTGATTCCATTAATTACAAATTACCATATCAAATGTACATATAAATAAAATCTCATTTTCAATCCATACTAGAACTATGCAATTCATAAAGCAATACTTTCATTACTATAAGTAACCATTCTATTCATCCCATCACTGAACTTGGCAAACAACAACATTGATACACATAATACTGCCTGATTGTAACTTTATACCAATCACTCAACATAATTCCACAATCCTTGACTTTTAAATCATGCCACAAGCCTTTCCTACAACAATCAGTGCTTCACACAGACTAATCATCTATATTAATATCTTTTTATCCATCCTGGCAAAGATCTGATCAACACAGCCACACCCTTCTGTACATCCTTATCCATCAATTCTTACTGTACCACCAATAATTTTCTCAATCTTATGCCATATCCTACCATATGCCTTATTTACATCCAACTAATTTTCATAGTTGTTATATTTTTCATAAAATCTTTACCTATGTAGAAGCATTGCCATTGCAACTATAAAGTACTCTATTACACTCTTATTTCGATGAAGCCATCCATATTGTATTGAAGATATAATATCTACCTCACCCCTTTCCCTATGTACATTCCATATATTATCTCAATTCAAGCCTATGGATAATCTTACTGCATGCAAATTTATAACATTAGAATATTCCCTCCTTTCACTTATTTCACTAAGTGCTGATACTAGTCAACCACTTTTTTTAAGCATCTCATTTTCCTTGCTTTAGCTTCACATCCAATTTCGCATGCTTGCCAAGGTCTACCAACATCCTCTTTGCATCTTCATATTTCACTTTTTTACATCACCTCTTCATTTCCTCATAAACTTAAGAATACTGCATCATTACCTCAGATGTTTCACTTCCCTTATCACTGACTCTTTGCAACTCCTTATTCTGTCAAACTGATCCCATCCTTCTCATCGCTCTCTCTTCTCATACATGACATACCACAAAAACTTAACATACCTGCCAAGACAATATGAATGAAAATAGTGGAAGCATGGAGTCTTGGTGAAAACATCAGAATCAGTGAAATGGTGAAGACAGATGGCACATGGGCAGCTTGGAGTGTTGTTAGCAGTCAAATTCTCACGGACAACCTTTAATGGATATATATCATAAATGAATGCAGTATTTTTTTTTCTTGATATCTTGTAATTAGTAAAATATTATGATTTGAAATATAAATAGATAGACAGATGAGGTTCTGAACAAACCACCCTGTATATGGAGAAACACACTACTGATAACATAAACTTCATATTTGTGGGAACCTAAGAGCAGTCCAATATACACAAGTAAAATCATACCTCTTTTTATTGACACATATTATCACCAATATTTCTATGATTCTATTTATCTCTTTACATAATCTATGACTATTTAGAATTGTTTCCTATCAAGCAGGATGATCCTCAAAGATATGTATCTGATGTAAAAGGTTGCACACAGAAAATGCTACAAAGAGTTACACTTTTCCATCTGTGTTCTACACATGGGCCAACTCTCCTGCATTAGAAGCACCAATTTAATCTAATACTATACCCCTCATGCCTAAGAGGCAATTTCCATTCTAAAGATGCTAAACACTTACCACATAGACATGTACACATTACCAAACTTCTGGACCTGTGTTCCAGCCCAGTGTATGAAGCCAACATCCAGAGTGCTGTAGGAGTCCTACAGAAGATCCTGGAGCAGGAAAGTAAGTGCTTGTATAACCCCAAGATCCCTTTATATGGTAATCCTGCAAACTTACATTTTTAAATCTCAACCAAATTTACATAATGTAATCTAAGTTAGGCTTGGATGTTAAAAGTGAAAGAAATGTTTCAGAATTTACATAATGTAATCTAAGTTAGGCTTGGATGTTAAAAGTGAAAGAAATGTTTCAGGATAAAAGGACATAACACAGCATTTCGCATCTGACTCCCCAATCCTCAGCACATCCAAGCTACAACTTTTAAACTTCTCCACAAGCTCCCTCCTTTTACTCTCACCAGTCATCCATTTTACATTCAGCGCCCTCAATCGCTTGTCTATTACTCCTCAGCATAACTGGAAGTCTCCTGTGCCAGTTCTTATCCTTTTGTGCCTCACTCTTGACAGGCCATTGGCAGAGGGCAACACCAGCATAGTGTTTCCAAAGGCAGAGAGGCTCCAAAATTATCCATACACTAAAAATTCACAGCAAACCTCAAGTGTTTGTCTAAATTTTAAAGGATTGCCCTGATGGACTTGAGTAATGCCTCCTCCTTTAGTTCCACCCCTAATGGGTGCATTAATGAGGTGTACCTTAAGGTACTGAAACTTGACAACTTTCCCCAATCTTGAGCTTTTTCACTTTTCAAACTAGCTGTATCTCCAAACCTCATCAATTACAATATTGTCCCGTGTAAATGGTATGTAAATGCATTAACAGTGCTTTAAAATATCAAAATTATAGATTGTGAAAAATATGTAAATGATACATATGGGATGTGTGAAATCATATGCAGTAAAAAAATCATAAAATGTGTAATGTGTTTAGGGTATGGGTGTGTGCAAAATGAAATCCTACCAAGAATGAACTTATCATCATCATATACTTACATAAATGATGAGGGGTCTATGCTGCCATCTAGGGCTTCCAATAAACAAATCAATATTCCCCACTCCATCATTGAAGAGAGGATATTATTTTTTGTAGACTTTTCACTATCAAATATTTCAAAGATACTCTGTAGGGCATTTTTTCTGGTGCAAAGGGGTCACAAAGCAAAACACATGCACAATAAAGGGGTTAAAGAGGTGTACATGCAGCAAATCTGTCTGTACATATGGCAAATCTGTCAACATGGTCTACTACTATAGCAAATTCTACATGGAAAAAATTATCTATGATTCAATTATTTCTAGGAAGCAATGAGAGGTCAAGTGAACTGGGGTCATCTGAAAGAAACGGTATAATGAAAGAGATTTGTCAGAAAACACCAGAAATATCTTAATACTCACTGAAACACCTTGAACATAACCAATAATACCTACAAACATCTCTTGCTTTACCTTAAGCATACACTATTTCATCTCTAAAACATCATTAACTTTAGCATAACACTTAAAGACAAGACCTAAAGGTGTTCTTATCCATTCTTATCTTTTAAGAATGTTTTCAAGCTAAATGAATGTTTGATACATCATATACACATATTTCTTTAAATGACTTTTACTCCTCTTGAACACAGTCATATTTCACCTACTTCAATTAGCTCATATATTACTGGGCAGCCTATGTACTCTTCACACTTTTGCTTGCTTTCTTGCTTTATTTTTTCCAATACATCATCATCAACTCCACGAGGATTCCTGTAAATAAAAGCAAAAGTGCCTTTCAGTGTATGTGAAAAAAAATCCAAATTTAAGGAATGAGACAATCTTTCCTTCATCAACATACACATGACAAAAAGACTAGATCCTAATGTAGCATCTTGTTAGTTTAAATTTGATCATCTGCCAGGAAAATTAGAAACTCTTGAGTACCTTCAATCACTAATGATCTTCAATCAATAATGATCTATCATTCAAAAGTTTTTAACCTAGATAACATCTGATCGTAAATATGAGTAATCACCTGACTCCAAGTAGGGATGGAGGTGCATCAATATTATCTGATTATCCAGGAAAATTACCATATGAAATGTGGTAAGAAATAATGAACCTCCATGTCATGTTGGAGTGAATACTCCTGGCTTCCTTTTAAAACTCTTCTTGATGTAACTCTAGAATATATGGCGGTGGACAATGACATGGAAAGAAAATTTATACCCCCTATTACAATAATAAGTTAATGAATTAAAAAATGCTGGCATAAAAATCCTAAGATCTGCCAATAAGGTATGAGCCAATAGTCTCCATGAGACTGAAGGATGATGCCTTATATAAGTCCGTATGCTTTAGTCCTTATCTAGCTGCCTTAATTGACACATGGTCACCATAGCAAAAGAAGTTTTCAACTAATTGCCCAAGTGTACTGCTAATTCCTACTTTTCTTTATAAAATTCCATCAAACTACTCCTCTTAACAGCTTGTCACAGTTCATAATTTGTCTCTTCATCAAATGTCTAGCTGACAAACTATTTTCAAGCCAAAATTTCAACACACAGTTGCCTTAACTAGCATCTACTAGTCTAATATGGTGTTTGATTGCAATATCTAATACCTGATCACTTTATCTAAAAACTAGCCTCCTCAGTTTATATCCTGACACTACTTTAAAGCAGTCAACATATTTATTTTTTTATTAACCTATGTCGCTGTCTCCCGCGTCAGCGAGGTAGCGCAAGGAAACAGACGAAAGAATGGCCCAACCCACCCACATACACATGTATATACACACATATGCAGGTTTTAATTCTACATTAATTACTCAACTCTGTGGCCATGATTGTTAATGCACATAGCATTGCAACTCCTGCAAAAAGTGAAGAAAGGTAATGGCTTATATAAAACATGGTTTGAACAGCATAAGTGATTGGCTGACACACCTCTGAGCCTTGGGAGCTCAGAGATTCTTGCTTTCCTCCAGTGCTTGAGCTTAAATCTCCCAAACAACAATGGCAGATTCAATCTCTCATGACACCTTTATATCAAATTCAATTATCTATTTATTCTTTTCTCACTTTTGTTTAAACAGTAATTCATTAAAGTTAAGGGCAACATATGGATGCCCAGTAGGTGCTGCCATTTACCTGAGCTAAGTTTAAGGTCTTATGTTGAAAGTGCCAAGTTAAAGGTCTAATTCACGGGCTGAAAATACCGCAACCCCCCACAAGTCCATTCATTCATTCTTGTTTCCCAATGTTTCCACCCATAACTTAAGTACGCTATAGATGTTTTATTGAAACTTACAACCATGTGCAATACAAGCTGCACTTTCAAAATACAGGAAATTGTAATGTCCAATGCTCAAGCTGCTATCTCCTCATTTCTCTACATGAAATAATCCACAATTGTTCACTTTAACACTAACAAAGTATCTAGTCAGTAGTATTTCATTTTCACTCCTTGAACTAAGTCATCAGAGGTTCTAAAGTTTGTTTATCCATACATATTCAGTCCTGGCTAGAGATCTTTTTGTTATAAGCATTGGTTGCCTGTTTGCACTTCTCCAAAAGCCTTTCACTGAACTTTACTTGATGACAGCTGTTTTTTTAGTACAGTTATACTCTTTCTGTGCAAGGAAATATGATAATGTTCGTGTGCCAAGACTTGGGTGAAATTCAGGGGAATTTTTCCTCAGCAGAATGAAAATTCTCTCATCTTCTTCATTGCTGTGAGCATGAGCAGTCATTTCCACAAAATGGTCGGAAATTAACCGATCCCCAACTGTTATTTTATACACTGCATTAGAACTTGCATGTGCGATGAGAACATACAATATATATTGAACAGTGCACCCTTATGAACTTCCCATACATTACATACACAATATATGTACAATACATGAACACACTACCAGAATTTAAAAAAAAGTATTTTACTAAGAAAAATCATACTGCCATATTTACCTAAAAAAGTAATAAATATGGCAAAAACAATAGTTGGCAGCTCTGTACAATGTCAAAATTTTCTATGCATGTCTTATGTATCTTAATCCATATATGAATATCTATAATGACAATATACGAAGTTTCTGATAAGTGCTTATAAGTTGTAAACTTAGGGCTGCCCACTGATCCTTTAAATCCATCACTATAATTCCTTACTGTATTTTTTACAGTTCATTCATTGTTAACAATATGTGTTAATCATTATAACATATAAAAAAGATATATAAAGATAATAAATTATTATATACAATGTATCTGAAATGTTAATGAGCTTGCAACACAGGGCTGCTTCACATCTCTTTAAATCAGGCACTTTGTTTCTTTTTGCTCCCTTTCATTTATCATCATGAGTGTAAGGAGCAAGATATCTGTTACAAGTGAGGAAGCTTATGCCTTTGTGCAAGCATCAAACCATATATATTTTTAATTAATTTTTCTTCATTTATATTTCCCTGTTATCAGATGTTGTTTTTAAGAAATATCAGTGCCAAATATGGAAACTTTACCGTTTTGCTTTGATGGAAAAAATGAAGTAGCAAAAAGGACCAATTACTATCTTTAAATTTTACTAGAGAATTCACTCCTATGAGAATGCAGCTGGAAATAAATCACATGGCCAAAAGGGTTGAGGCAAAATACATATGAAACCTACTTTTGTTAACTGTAAATATATGAGGAATTCTAGGTCTTACCTGAGTATGATGAGAGGCGAAGAGTCAGGGTATTCTTGGGGTAATGACAACATTAGGGTCACTCTTACATGCTGTTCCTCAATGTTCTGGGCAGTAGCTGGCACAACTACCACCTCTACACCATTCGGCACACCCCTGCAAAGATATACAACACAACAATAATAATAATAACAGTAATAATAATCCTATTTTCTAGTTGGTCTCCTCCCACTCCTTGTCCCTTCTACTTCCAAGACATAAACCCTTTCAGTCATCCTCAACACATAACCAAAACTTTTCAACACGACCTCTTCAGCTCTCTTATACATACTTTTATGACAACCATACCTCTCTGTTAAACAGTCATTCCTTATTCAACTGACCCTCCACACCCATCTTATGGATAACTTCAGCTTCCATGGCTCCATCTGCCATTATGTCCACTCCTAGCTATCTGAAACAATCCACTTTCTCCAGATTCTCATCACAGCTTAAAATGTTTTTATCTTCAACAGTCTAAAACAAATATCTAAAATGAAAGCTTGTTTATTGGCATTTTGTTAACTGTGCATTCACTGAGCATTACAGATATAAAGATACTCGTTACTACTAAAATATATTTCATTCAAATACTGCAACAAAAGGATTTCTCCAAGCTTAAACTCTTCCTACCTTAATCTCTCATTATTAGCACACTTTTTTCAACTTACCCATCTCCATACAAGATTTTCACTTCATCCAACATGATTGCCTGCAATGCTTCGATTTCTTCCAGAATTCTGAAAAGCAAAATTTTTTCTTTATTGCAATACATTTTATTTTTTCAAAAATGCTCTTACATTCACCCTTAAAGCTAAAGTCTATCATCACCTCAACTTTCTCCTTCAGTACTAAGAAGTCTTTCTAAATCCTGTTAATAAGTCCCTGTTACTCATCTCATTACAAATTTACCTATGACAGATTACAAAAGTTCCATAATCTTATAAAATATCATAATGAAAATATATATATCATAAAAGTTCCATAATCTTATAAAATATCATAATGGAAATATATATATCATAAAAAAAATTGATAATCAAAGATGGTGTTGATTGGACCTGCTCTCGTCTGTACTAAGCATGCCATGACTAATTTTCATATGTGAAGTACGAAGAATATCATTTCGGACATTTTTCAAATACTCTCTACACTTACCACTCTGGTAATTGCAACATTCACAGAGAGAAATAATCTAGCCTACACCTCAAAAACTTAGGCTCAATACGCTAAAACACACCACAAGTTACCAGGCATAGTAAGTCTAATGAACTGCATATTCAAAAAATCAAATGTTACATTCAGTATGTGATAAACTAATACAAGATCTACATATATCAATGTCAGGCCTTTTGATCCACAGCTTTCCTTTGCATAAATCAATGTTAAACAAAATATAAGTAATTATCAAGCAAACACTGGAAAAGGACATAAATGAATTAAGGATTACCTCTTCTATAATCTGTGGAATTCATGATCTTACCTGACCATCTAGCAACAGCCATTTAGTTCAAGAAAGCTTTCTGAATCTATCTCTGATAATTCCTTATTTATTACTACCTATCTGCACAATACAGGGAAAGATTTCTACACTTGTGGATCCAAATCACCTGCATGTTCTTTGCCATCAAGGAGTTTTGTTATACATTTGTATATTGCCAGCATTCAATTTTGCTGCAGTTAACTCCAACCATCATCATCCTGTAGATATTATAATGATTTAGGAAACCTAACATAGTAATCCATTACTTTAATCATGAAATATTTTTTACACATAACTAATCATTTGAAGCTAAATACTTACTCGTGCAGGCAGTTGTATTTGCGTCAAAGGACATGGTCTGACTAAGTTATAAAAATCACAAACAAAGATTTCCAAAATATTTTCACGAAATGCATACTATACCATAAATTAGCTTAAATTAGAACATAAGAAGTGATTCACACTAGTTTGGATCATTTCTGTACCCAATCTAAATCTGCACAATTTGCCATATTTCTTGTGGAATACAAATGTACCAGAAGGTGGAACAAGTGCCAACGTTATTAAAAATGGTGATTTCTTATTCCAGGAAAATTTTCATAGAATAAAAACTAATGACTAACAAATCTTAATTTCTGTGACCATGACTCATCCATAGTTAAGTTATATAGAAAATACAAGATCATATGTACATAAACAACTATCTTTCTAAATATGTCAACTGACTTAGGTAAATCATAATCTTAAATCATTCAAGCCTCAGTACAACAGGAATTCAAAGCATACTAATTCACTATAATATGTGTATCTTCTGCCTGTCTACTGGCTATAAATTATCATGATATTTACATCGTATTTCACTTTCTGACTGCAAAGAGCTTTGAGCAGTTTGGCACTATAAAAGCAAAAGTAATTTCTCTACCAGCAAGTTCCTAGTTTTCATCTAATTATCAGAAAGTAAACTCATCAGTGGATTTGTTTCTCATAATTCTAATACTACAAAAGATTTAGGTTTATCTTAATAGCTTCCAATGTTATACTAATTTTTCATATCTATTGTACTGAACAGAGGTGCATGACTCCTGAAACAAGCTTTCCCTTCTTGGAATTGGTTAATATAGGTGTAGGTAGCAATGTACGATATTCTAAAAATGAATGAATGTTCCAAATATCTGAAAACAGTAATTTGTCCCAAAACTCTAATATTTTGACATCACAACTTGTAGAAGAAAAAAAAATTCTGAACCCCCACGACATTCGTCCCTTCTTATACACAGTAAATACAATCAATAAATATGAGTTACTGATAAACAATATGTAAATATCACACATGAAAATAACATCAAAATGATTCTGAATCTAGTAAAGTATCATTCTGTTGTATTTTCTCATTTGACCGCAAAAAGTATTTCATACAAGGAAATTCAGTATCTTATGATGCTTACAATTTTTTTTGACAAATGTAACTGTGATATATATACTGGTGCAGTCAGCATAAGTTAGCCAATAAATGGTAGTAATGGGTACCTTAAAAGAGTTTAATATTGACTGACTAAGAATTGTCAGAAGATTCATGCCTTGCTCTCTCTCCCTTCCTACACTGAGAATTACCTAAATTACAAGATTCATTTCCACGTCTCTCAGAGTCACCTAGACAGTCAAATTCTATGCTTCGCTACATAATTTATGGTTATCTAAACTTACATCAATCATATGATCTAATCTGTCATATGAGATACTTCATTCTGCCTACTACAACATAAAGATTGGTACATTTCACAGGTTCTTGTTATACCAACTGAAAGATATCTAAAAATTCCTGGCTGTGTCTATGTAAGTCATCTATTCAACTACTCTCCATTACAGGACATATATGTATACGTCAATATCCATCTTCATTTAACCATGAAATGCAGATGACAAGTATGTAAGGAATGTCGAAAGTTTTTATAGAACCTGAAAGGAAGTGACTAACGACATGATGGCTACACAGTGAAGAGTAACCAAACTGACAACTGTCATTTCAAATGGCAACTGGCATGGGGTCTCACCTCTCCCTGTCAAAATAAACACCACCTACGTAGAGAGCATATCACTGTCAAAATATAGGCAGCCATGCCAAGAGTCTACCCTTAAAAATACACATGGTAGCTTTTTAATGATACACAGCAGCCATGTCTGCACCCTCAGCCTGTAAGGATACACGGGGGCCGTATATACAACCAATGACAGTTAAGATATCCAGTAGCCATATATACAGCATCACCAAGTTGGGATATATGGAGGCCATGTACATATAGCCTTAGCTTATAGGGATATACAGCAGCCAGCCCAGACCGTGTACTGATAAATATTGTGTTTGTGACATTCTCCAAGAACAAAAGCTTCCTTATGAGCTTTTACCATTGATTAAATTCAACATTACGGTCCATCAGATGTTCAGTTCAGTACAGCAAGTGTTATTACTTGAACAGTATTTCTTTAAGTTGTCACCAGTGTAAAACGTCAGGCCACTGCATGTATATAATCCATATGCGCAAAGTTAAACAGCCATTATTCTAGGACGCTTTGACCACTCAATACGACAATACAACCATGAACTTACGCCTCATTATTTGTAGCCATCGTGAAACACCGTATATCTATTATTCCATTCCTTGTAATAATGGCAGTTTCTCAGCTGTTCCTCCTTCAGTCGCTGTGCAGACGGTGCTGCTGTGTGCGCATCCTGCTCCTCTCATAGAGTTTTATACACCTTGCATTTCAGCCAATGAAATCCAAGCAAAGTTCCTGCTAGATTCCCATTGGTTGAGACAACAAGGCCAACTGTCATTTTAGCAATTTCGAGAGAAGTATACACAAAATAAATAAATTCAGTAATTTAAAGGCTATTCTTTCTCAATACTAGATTGATTTAGATAATTACTGAAAGTAAGAGTAAAATTCTGGATAGGTTTCGTTGAATCGTAATTAAAAATAACAGATTTCTGACATATTCCCTTAATGTAGATACTATGCCTCCCGCAGCATCACCACATTCAGCAGTTAATATCAACTCAGCAGTTTTTCAATAAACCAGTTTGTCGTCTCCAGGTCA
>JAUTXX010294787.1:0-13932 GCA_032273605.1 Panulirus laevicauda | reverse complement strand
ATTCATGCCTCTTCTCTAGTACATCTAATCAATCATACTCCTTCCCTACAGGTATTGCCCATACACCTTTCTTTTCTCTTCCACTAACAACTTAGTTTTCTCACTAACCTTTCTCAAATGCTCACATCCCACTTTCCATATATGTTAACTCCACATGCATGTAAGAAATGCTTCCAAAATAATTTCAATTTCTGACCCACTCCCCTAAATTCATTTACTTTCACCTTATGCTATTCTTCATCTAATCTCCCAAGGTATCTCAGCATAAAGGCCTCTTTTCCAAGCTCACTCACTTTTACCATCCTCTTACATGGGTGTCGAGAGCCAGAACTGGTCCTGCTACAAACAACTCTTGGGTGGGGTGGGAGAGGGGAATGGTGAGATGTTCTTAAGGGCCTATTCTCATAATATCCATTTCTTTAAAAACTTACAAAAAGGAAGATCCTAATTTAGCCATGCAATAATCTCATGCATAATGCATGTAGATGACAAAGTGAGGGCATGGGGTATTCAAATCACATTTCAAATTGGATAAGTTGTGTTTGGGAAAAAAAAACAAAAAACTCAGGCCGGGGTACTTCGATGGACCCTAGGCTTTGGGCTGTATCATCATCCCCTTTCATCAGGCCTCACTCCTTCCCACACACGTCATTTCCTCTATTCCTATAGCCGACGTTTCACACTTGCCTCCAACAAACAATAATCAGAAAACCCACTAGCAGCCCCTCTCAGCATAATTCACATCCAACAGTCCCTTTGTATCCTGAGAAAAAAAAATCATCTGCTTTATACAACTTTACCCACCTGCCTGGTCATTCATTCTGTCAAAAGCAAATAATGCAATGCAGCAAACCACGCAAAGCAGAGCACTAAAATCAAATACTTTATTCCTAAACACTGAAATAATGATCCACCCATTGAGATCCCACCTCAATATGCTCTGCCCTCAATTCTTTGCAAAAGTACTAGACCCTTCCCATTGATTCCGAAAAGAAATAAAAAGCTTATCCTGAGCAACACTTGAGCAACCTGTGATGACAGATCTCCCTACCCCTAGCAATGGCAAGTGACAAAACATATATACGCCAAAATGATCTGACAAGCACTAAACATAATCCCACCTGATATAAAATCATCTGAAACCACAAACACCAGACATATAAAAATCATACACTTGACAGCAGACATCCCTATAACATTACAAACACCATATTTCAATATCCTCCATGCCCCTGATGAAGTTAACAAGATGAAAACACTAGAAACTTATTACCCTGCATACTCCAAACATAAGATACACACAAAAATTCCTATGCTTTGTGGCCTGTGGTCCTATGCAGTAGACATACCTAGCTTTCTGACTATTGCAAGAACTCTACTGAGCAACCAGAGGACATAACATGAAAATAAGCAAAAACTTGTTAAAAAAAGTGGATAAATTGAATAAATCTGACCAAGAAGATACTTAATGCAGACAGCAATCATACATCTAAGAAGTTGAATGACAGTACAGAATATTCAAGAGACTGGTCCCATGAGTATAAAACTCTCACCTTGAACAGAACAAATAGCTATAAAAGGTAATTACACAAGACAGAAGGGGCCCCTGGAGCAAGAAGTGTACATGTCAGGGAAAGGGGGATATGTAAGAGGAAATGGCAAAAGGTAGAGAGGAGGGTGCAGGGGTAAAAAAAAAAAAAAAAGAAAAAAAAAGAGGGCAAATGAGAGTTGGCATGATATAGTATGAGCAAAATTCAAGGAAAGAAATGTTCTACAAGGAGGTGAATGGTGTGAGAACAAGAGAACAAATGGGAGAAGTGATACTGACATGAATACAAAGTGAGTATTTTGAGTATTTTATCCATAACATAAAACTGTGGTTAGGCAGCTGGAGTGCATGCGATTGCAGTAAAATTTCCCAAGAAAGACGACAGCTTTGTTTAATGGTTAATAAGAACTTTCAATGTGATAAGAAGCTTGAGGATTGGCATAATGCTGGTACAGTGCCACTGTCTAAGGGCAAGGTGGACAAATGTTCACATTACAGAGTATATGTTTGTAGAATATACTTGGTATGTTGTATGGGAGAGTGGATCACTGAAAAGGTGGTAGCATGCACTTATGATCAGATTCGGTAGGAACACTGAGACTTCAGGAGTGGTAGAGGATGTTTGGATTCAATGTTTGCTTTGAAAAATCTGTGCAAGATATACTTCTGAGAAATGAAAGGATTTGTGTGTTGCAATCATGTAACTGCAGAAAGCATATTATAAGGTTGACAGGAATGCTTTTGGATGATGGCATGGTTCTGGTGACAGACTCAAGAAAGAAACTCCAAAAGTTGGTGTTAGAGTCTGGGAGTGTACATGAAAGGAAAAAGTTAAGAATGAATATAAATAAAAGTAGCATATGGCAAGAATGAATATAAATAAAAGTACCATATGGCAATGAGGTGTAGCAGGGGGATAGGAGAGGATGATCTGGGAGTAAGTCTGACTGGGGAGGACCTACATTTCAGACATTAAGTGCACTGGGTATCTGAGAGTACATATGCAGTGAATGGAACAACAGAGACTTAAATGAGTTATAGGATAAGGGAAGAGGCTCAGGTCCTGGGCACTTTGAGGAATATGTGGAAGGAGAGGTCATTTTGTTTGGGCAAAGAGGAATTATCTTTAAAGACAAAGTAGTCCCGACAGTTTTGTACAGATATGAATCTTGAACCTGAATGCAAATGAAAGGGAGGGAAATGCTAGAAACAGAATGTGAGGCAGGTAGATCATATAAGAAATGATGGTTTAAGAGAGAGGTGTGGTATCTACCCTTAATTGGGAGGCACAGTCCAGAGAGCCCATTAAAGTGTGTGCATATGTGTGTGTGTTGGGGAATGTTAAAAAATCAGCATTTGAAAGCAAAAAAAAAAATTAAAAATACTATAAATACCTTCATTCTGGTCTGGTCCCCTGCTGAGTGAGGAAAACAGTATGGAGCAGAGTGCATGTGACAGCTCCTGATATAAAGTGAGGACAGTGATTTAACTATTTTTCTTTCTCTCGAACCTGTTTTTATACCGTATACTTTTTCATACTCAAGCACGGTGATGATGATGATGATGAAAAACAAAAATAAGTTTCGATATACTTTTCACACCAGAAATGTGTGAGGTACCTACAAGTATCTGTAACAGGATTTTTCTGGAATGAAAAAGTTAGTGCAAAGAACTCACCATATGCCTTGCTTACTGCATCAAAACTTCTCTCAGCTGCCACTCCTTTTGAATAGTTATCTATCTGATGTTCAAACAAGACTGCTTCAGTCATGTGTCTAATCTCATCATAAACGTTTCTGTAGTCACTGTATGCATGTTTCTATATTTCTCCTAAAATTACATTAAACGATTTTCAAACTTTTAAGCACGGCATGTTTATATCTGTGTCTAATGTCTTTTTAGTTTGTTCCTAGGAATTACTCCAATGTTGATAATTCTATAAATTCACTGCTGAGATGTTTTCATGTTAAAAATATTATTCTTTATGCCTCCTATTTGTTGCCACACGCATATTATCACATATCTCTCCCTTCTTTCTAATAAATAAATTCCAAGTTCTTCCATCCTCTTGTAGTGGTTCATATCCTTTAGACCATCAACTTTGCTTGTGATGTGTTCTGTATTCTTTCTATCCTGTATATTTGCATCTGTTTACCCAATTAACAAGGAACAAAGAGATATTCTGTTCTGCATTTTCATATACATATGCCAAACATTTCACCATTCACTTTGTCTCTTATTGTGAAAGTTCTCATTATTATGCCACTCATCATTTGGGATGAAAGCACTATCTTAAGATACTTGAATTCAAGTTTTCATTCATAGCAACTCCCAAAGTAAATTTTGCATACCTTCAGTGCATGGCTAGACAAAAGTGAGGACTGGTCAGTTTCAGAGGGCTGATGTCTTATTTCTGCACTGTACAGTACATGTGGGTCCAATGGAAATCATCACCTGTTACATGTTTTAAGTACTTTATGTATTGCTATTCATACACATTCGCTATTTCCCACATCTACAGGATGGTAGTGACTGAGAGGGGTGGTGGCAAGCACAAAGCAAAAGAATGAGGAGATATAATATGTTGTCAACAGTGGTAAAAGTTGTGTGGACCAGATGTATGCTTTGAAGAGTATTCGAGTAATACTTAAAGATACACTAAGGAATGAGTAAGAAAAGGTTGAAAGAAATCCCTTATGGAAGGTGCTACACATAAATGAGAAAAGCAAGTAAATAACGTGAGAAGTTTCTATCAAGAGAGTATGACATGTGAGTGAGTAGGAAGGGTAGAAGGTGAATTGTTCCAAGAGGAAGGGGGTCTGTGTCAAGGGTATGTGGCAAATCTGTGGCTAAATAACCTGTTTATGGATGGGCTGCTGAGGGAAGCAACTGAAAAGGGTCTTACAAAGGAGCAATTCTACAATATGATGGGGGTAGGGGGGTCTGGGATGTGAATCACTTGTGCAACTTCGTTATGTGAGAAATTGTGAACTACTATGAAAAATACAAAAATGCTCTCAACTGAAACACTGAATTATTGCAACCAAACATATGACTGCTTTTAAATATCCATTATATCATCATCAAATATTTCAATCTCAGATGATAACCCTCTCTTGAAGAATAACTATCACCTAAAAACCCTTCTCAACAAATTCATTCTCAGTAATATAAATGTAATAAGGAGGTTTTGGACTTGAGATCACCCACTTCACCTGCCAAAGTGGAAACAGAGATCACTCACTTCCGCCTACTACCAAGGTGGAAACAAACTTTAATCTCACAATGCTTCCTTAGCCACAAGAGAAAATTCAAGATTCCCAAACTAAAAACCTATAGCATCATCCTAATCTGCATTAAAACAAGGGAAAGGTGATCTGAGCCCAGTGAAATCTGCAAGACGTATCCTCTCTAACCTCTAGATACAAAGTGATCTAAGTAAAAACTTGCATATTTCTGAATGATTTTATATCAATATGCAACAAATTCTTTCCCAAAGCTCCTTCTTTCAGTGAATATCATTATCATTGAACAAGGTCATCAGAGGTGCCTAAGAGTTACAGGTCTCAGGTAATATGACACCCTAAAGTAACAACCAGCATTACAGAGTAATCCTCCTTTGGATACAACTCAACAAAACACTTTCCACCAAACAAAATTCAAGAGTAATCACATCTCAAGTCTCAGAAAAAACACTAGTTCTTTCTTTATGTCAAGATGATGATGTTTATGTCTCTATCCTCTAACCGTGCCAATCAGCTCAACTAGCAATCATACTTGCAGGGCTGTTTTTGAGTTACATATATTCAAGTAAAATAGCAATAACTTTGTTTAATTACTAATCTAATAATTCATGCAACACACTATCAATGCCAAAACAAAATTGGGATAAACATCTAAAGATCTAGCAAAAGGAAAGGCACAAAAATCCAATGGATGACAGTCAACTGTGGTATAACCATAACCTAATCAGAAGAGGAGGTCATAGATATGGCATGACGCTGAGAGTCACACTAACCTGATACCTGTATCTGGCTTAGTGACTACAAGGAAATAAAAATGATTTCAGCTCCAAAAATACCCCCTCCAAGAAATTCCTTACAAAGAACAACCTCAGAACAACAACAAAAATCCCCAATTGTTGTCTTGCAAAGTGCATCAGTGGGGATATAACCCAAATAGGAGCCTCATAAGGGAACTCAGCTCTGCAACTTCAAACAGATGCAAATTAATGATCATATAATTAATCACTGCTCAGGAAGGGAGCCATTCTACAGAAAAAAAAAATATATATGTATACATTTTTTTTACTCACCTATTTTTCATCTAATTCAAAATTCACCTTGTCAGCCCAACCACATAACTGATGATAGAGGGGGGTAGAATTCACTCCACAGTTCCTCACTAGAAACTGTAGAAGAGGATGTTAACAATCTGAGGCCATCTCCTAGCCTCTGCATAGTAACTGACTGTTCGTCCTTGGGCCTCCATCACTCGTGAGGTTGACAGCATGCCTTGGTCAGGCAAATACCAACAGATCTGCATGTTCCACCAATTGGCTGAATGTTTGAATCTCGGAGACCTAGAAGATGATAAATCTATGTTACCTGAATCAGAATAAATTTTGCTATCCAAGCGCTGAGCTGGTCTATGTAAGACAACAGTCAAGTCACGAGTTTAGTCACAAGCCAACTAATTACTGCCCCTGCAACAGTCCTGAATTACTCACTTTATCCAAACTTTAACTACTGCAGACTGTGATTTATCATTGCTAACTTCACAGATCCACTGAAACATATGCAGTTTGAGCAAACACAATGATCCTATACAACAGAGCTCCATTTATCCGATATCCAGTGAAACACAAGCCTAGATAAACAACACCAAGGAAACATTCTCCCTTCAGCATGAAAACCTAGCCCTCTAAACTTTGGGGCCAAACTGAAAGTGAACATAAGACCACATAACCATAACTAGCAGGACAATGGTGACCCATCTTATCCATCACTTGAACATACTAACCCCTTATGCCAGCACATGGTCACTCTGGACAAGAATGTCATTCTTCTGGCAAGAAGAGGAAGTGTGATGTACTCAATATCCAGACAAAAGTGGAAATAATTCACTTACTTCAGCAAGGTGATACTCAACATTATGAAAGAGCTCAGCATAGGTGATACTGACCCAAAAGTTTAATTTCAAATGCACTAGTGGACATTAACAATGACTAGGGAGATAGGAAAAGATGACTTTTTGCATGACTCAGGAAGAGGGAGGGTGTCTGTTTAATAGGCGAGTTGATCTGTGAGAAGGTTATGTTTTTATAAAGAAAAGATGGGAGTTACTAACCTTGCAATTTTCTGGAGGGTGGGTGAGATATTTGAAGATGCAACATGACATGAGAACATTAGATATGTGTCGCAAAAAGCAATCGGCGTTAACAGTGTCAGACAGGCATGAGGACATCTTCTAAAAGTTGGCAAATGATATAAATCTAAATGCTGAGCAGATTTATAATAATGATGAAACTGATATTTACCAATACGATCTGTCATCTACAACACTTGTATCAAGCTGTGAAACAAGCCTGAAGGGTTAAGTACGGTACAATTCATGTAACAGTGTTAGTGTGTACAAATACTACTAGGAACCAAAGGCTAAAGTTCATGGTGGCATGGAAGGCTCACAAGCCTGATGCATTCAAGAGAGTGAAACACCAACCTGTCAAGGATGCAGCATTGAACAATGCCTGAACAGATAAGGACATAGTATTTCATAAATGATGATTAAAATTTTGTGATCACCAAAAAAATCACTTCAAACCTGAATTGCCTGGACACAGTTAAAATGTGTTCCTGGAGAAATGCAGGGCATATACAAATGCTTCTAAACTCATTAACAGCAATACATTTGCCACTTATACACCATCCAGTATTATCTCATTAACCAAGCCAATGGATCAGTAAAAGACTCAGAATGTGAATTGCATCCACCAAAATCATTTTCTGAGAAAGCTGTTGACCACAGAATGGAGAACAAAATTTCTTAATCCCCTGAGAGCTTTAAGTGCCACATGACAAATGAAGATAGGATCTTACTGCTCTGCGAGTCATATGATTTATTTCCCCTTACCAATCATGTGTACAGCATAAAAAATTGAAGCACACTGAATGGGTTAAAATACTAAAATCTTAGGTGCAGTATGTGATGCTACAAAGACCGAGAAGAGGGTTAAGAACATCAATTTCCAAAGTGCCTGGAGAAAACTGTGGCCTTCTTTTGTTTTGTAAAGATGAAAAGGTGAATGAGGTTTGGTGATATGCTTAATAATAAGAAAGTAGCCCATGAGATGGCAGAATTTAGCAAGGAAGCATCAGGTCAAGCAGGTGAAAAAATTCACATATCTCAAGTCACTGAAGACAACACAAGATGTAGCTTCATTATGACCAGGATTGCCCGGTAAGTCCGTCAAATAAATAATGGACGATAATTCATCCTAAGGACACGTCTAGCTATAATGAAAGACGAGGAAGACCCAGATGATTTAATACAAATGAACTGGGCTGAGGGTGATAACAACATGAAGACAATATGACTTACGATGTCTCAGCAGCTTCCCAGGCCATAATGTCAAAACACTGTCATTCAGCCGCCTTCAATAGCATCACAAATGCTTCATATTGATAGGGAACCAAACATATTCCATGAGAGTATCCGAACAATATAAATTACCTGAAACAACACTAAGTTTCATTCCATTCCCACTGAGCCCGCTCAAGCACTAAACATCAATGATAAAATAAGTACTCTTGATCATACAGTGCTTCAACCCACACATGAACAGATAACTCACTGAATGCCATACATAAGCAATCCAGCCAGATTTTCAGCAAGCCCAATACCCTCACCTCATGTTCACCATCAGCTACTGCCATGCCCCTAAGTAATCAATCTACAAGGGTGTGTGTGTGTGTGTGTGTGTGTGTTTCTATCTCTCTAAAGGGTGAGTAAATCTCTAAAGTTTTTGTGATTTATTTCATAATTTTTGAGAAAAAAAAGTATGGTCCAGAATAAATTTTCTGCTAACCCAAATTTGGCCTGGTCTCAACAGAATTGGATAAATGGAGCTATACTCTAAATGCAATGGGGATCAACTTTTTTAAAACTTTTCAATTCACAAAACACAAATCCATCCTAATTTCACTAAAAATGAAAAAAAAATCATATATCTAGCTAGAGTGGATAGGACTCATCTGGTAGTCAGTCACTGTGCAAGCAGTTAGTTTAGCAGGACCTGGAAAGTTTAATAACTCTGAGTTGTTTTATTTCTTTTTTAATGGCTTCAGTTGGCAAGCTAGCTTAAAGTTCTTGAGGTGTGGTAGCCACTATATTAATGTGGTGAGGCTTCCTGTGTATGGGTCCAGCTGCCTTGAAAGAACAAATGAAGTGTCCCTAAGCATGTGTGCTTTGAGTGCTAGGAGAGGAGAGATAGAGAGGAGAAAACAATACTAACAGAAGGCTTTATGAAGATTAAATGCCTAAATATAGTGAGAGCTGCAGAAACATTTCAGGGTAATATAATCCCTGAAAACAATGGCAAGACTGCTGTTAATGCTTCCTGGATGTGGTGAGACAGAAGAGAAAATGAAGGTGGTATTGTAGCGTGCTTTAGAAAAGCTTACAAACATCCATACCACTGAAACTTTAATCCTCAACTAATTAGAAATAAAATTTTTCAGTTAATGTTACATATCTCACCTGAGGGTAATGGCACATGAGGCAAGGTGCAGACCCAGTTTACTACTTGACAGAAAATACAGACTTTCTATTAACTCAATCATATGATAATAACTGGCGAACTTAATCATTACCCCATCTAAAGGGAATCTGATGAATACTTCTGTGTTTCATCTGTGTAACAATGAGGACTTCCCAGTTTATATTTCTAGTTCTTTCAACCAAGACGTGATTGACCTGAAGGACTCCACAGCCACATGTCAACTGCAGAAATAATTTGGCACCTCTGATGACAAGGATGTATACCAAAATGGCTTCGCCACTTGAGAAGGAAGAGGACACTATCCAATCCATATGACTTTTGAATAAGAAGAGTAACAGTCACTGCACAAAAAGCTTGATGCAAGAAATTGACCAGCTTTGTTGCACAATTAACTGGGAAGCATCTGCCTTTACTGATTACATTCTATGCCTTTAATACAAATAAATACTATAGCCGAAATAAGTGACTAAGGAATCAGACCAGCTCAGGTATGGATACTGACTGAAGCTATGTGCCGTACTTAGTCACAGAAAACAACACACAATGATATGCTGAACCTACAAAAAGTGGCTTGTTGGTGAATGGAATAAGAACAATGCCGAGCCATTAAAAAATAGGAGATTGACACAAAGCAAATAATACACTAAGGTAACATCTGCTCCAGACTGGTGGATCCTAGTTAAGGAAAGTCAAGGATACTCACTGATTGAATCTATCCATCTGTTGATAAGATGTAATAGTGATATGGTGACACGCAATTAAAATGGAACTAAACAATGAAAAACCATTTCTCAACAGGAAGCAGAGCCCTAAGAACATTAAAAGGAACACTTTTACTAAATAGCTAAAACACTATCTTACCCCCAAAAACAAGGTGCAACCACCAGGATCTAACTTTCTTGGCCATCATGATATGTATGAGGCTGTTCAATTTCTGGTAACTAAAGACCAAACACTTATAAGATAACACACCCAGGCCTATAAAGTCATAAGCCTGGTCACACAGCCTCCAACTCATATCACTCATTATCCACTTTTTCTTTTCTTTTAAAGAAAATAGCGGAAGAATGGATGGAGAATTACATGGATGCTCAAATACTATGACTTGTAGAAAAATGGTTCTTCATTCCTCAAAATCTATATTTCATACCTTTGTACACAGCTCTGTGAGCATTAGAAAGCACATTCACATGAAAGGGGGAGGGACCTTCAAAATAATGACAATACACATGCACATGAGATAATAATAATACACATGCATTACAAATGACAGCTAGGGAATGGATGTGTCCTTTCTTTCTCTGTTCCTGGTGCTTCCGCACTAACATGGGAAATAGAGATCAAATATGAAAAGAAAATAAGACGTTACCAATTGCATTAATCTGGTCATCATTCTGGATCAGTCTCTTCAGAAGGTAGGAGATGCACAGACACACATAGATAGTCAACCTTAACTAAGCAGGGGGATAATCTAATAAAAGTGTTTGTAAGATGCAATGGACTCCATGTGAAAATCTCATCCAATGAAAGAATCCATGAAAAAAACAATATGAAAAACACTCCTTATATCATGGTTGTGAAGGAGTGCCATTTTCTTGATCCAACAAAAGATGTACCTTACTGATGTAAGGATAAATGTGGGAATATAATGCAGTAGGATATGCTGGGCCCAGGGAAAGCCATAGGCAACATTGCAGTGTTGCCCAGTAGTCAGAGACCAGGATGTACAAGAGGTAGTAAACACATCTCTACCTACTACTATATCATTTAACCTAATTACCCCACATGGCACACTGCAGTTTTTCTGGACCTTATGTGATTCACCACAGCAAGTTCCAGCACGGAGGGCCTCTAAACTTTGAATGGAAGGCACCTGAAGAGAACAACAGTCGGAATGTCCAAGAGAGCTTCGTCATGCACCATCGTCTCTACTGAAAAAGTTGGTGACAATGTTGACTAATGAGGGCCATCCAACACCCAAGGAAGATACCTCTCCTGGAAGTGTGACCTGGAAATGTCAGCAGCCTTCTGCACATGGCTAGCCTGATGAGGAATCTGTCCATCACATCTGACTCCTGAATTATGATGGTACGACTGCCTCGCAACTATATAATATTGTCGGAAGTACCATTCTTTCAAACATACCCATTTTTGCCCTATGAAATAACGTTCTCTTTTTCCACACATTCTTCGTTACTCCCAAAACCTTCACCCCCTTCCCCACCGTGTGACTCACTTCTGCTTCCATGGTTCCATTCACTGCCAAGTCCACTCCCAGATACCTAAAACACTCAACTACTTCCAATTTTTTTCTGTTCAAACTTACATCCTGTCTAACTTGTACCTAAACACTGCTGAACCTAATAATGTTGCTCTTATTCACATTTAAGCTAAATTTTCTCCATTCATACACTCTTCTAAACTCAGTGATCAACTTCTGCAGTTTTTCATTTGAATCATCCAACCGTGCTGTATCATCGTCAAACAACAACTAACTCACTTTCCAGGCCCTCTCATCCCCAACAGACTGCATACTCACCCTTCTCTCCAAGACAATTGCATTCACCTCCCTAAATACCCAACCCATAAATTGAAATGTATAGGTATGCATGTGTGCTTGTGTGGGCATGTATGTTTATACATGTGTATGTGGGTAGGTTGGGCCATTCTTTCATCTGTTTCCTTACGCTACCTCGCGAGACAGCAACAAAGTATATATATATATATATATATATATACAAAGAAAATATATAAAATATATACACAGAAAATCTAAGGCTACAAATGGCAAATAACCGTTCCTGGTGATCCTAAAACTGACCACTATGCATGGAGCAGAATAATGTGTTCTTAAACAATCAGTATATGCAGAGAGCACTACATACCATACCTGCTCTTAAATTCACATTAAAAATACTTGTAGGAAGGTATATACCCTCTGCTCATAGACTGATGACTATTTCTTGTGCATAAGTTTATGTGCTATCATGCCTGGGCCATCTTCTTTCAAAATCAATAGGTGAAATAGTTCAGAATGATCCTTCTAATGGACTTTAAAGTTCTGGTAGAGATCACTATGCACTTTATCTTTTATAAGCATCAAAGTAGGTGTTCCTTTCTACATTACAAAGGACTCTTATATTTGACAGAAATAATCATTCACTAACCAGAGAATAAGTGGGTAAAAAAAGGCTTTTGGAGCAATAGGCAAAAGTTATACATCCTACAAACAACTGAGAAATGATTCCAACCTATATCTAAGAGATAATTTCATGCTACAAGGAATATAACTCAGAATGGTACTTACCATTAAATTCTAACTACATAGAATCATCTTTTATAACTACTTACCATTCAGTTTTAACCTCATGGAGGAAATCATTTGTTGCTGTGAGGCCATTAGGCCCCACATCTCTAAAGTCCGTCTTGAGTAATAAATCATCAAGCGGGGTACTTATTCTATCTAACCACATTCTGTTTGAATAAAAGACACATTCATTAATATGCATAATCACACTGCGACACACATACCCTAAGAAATCTGTTAGTCAAGAATATCTATGTGTATCTATATCTCTTGATATGCATATTCAAATCATCGCATAACAATCTGAGCAGTCCCATAAAAGCCACCAAAAGACATTATAAGACCAAATAAAGGGTTAGAATGAGTCACATATTAAGCACAAATCTTCACTATAATATGAATTTCAATTACCTGCCCCCTCTACCAACTCTTCGGCGAGCAAAGCCAATACATCGACGAGTAGTATGTGCCAAGGAGGTGAGTGAAAATCGAAATCTAGGGTCACCTCCTCCACCTTCATCCGGAGGGACCCATGGCCAGTTGCCTTCCCGAGGCTGAAAATAAAAAAGTGGGAATGTGTAAAAAAGCCTTAGGAATAAGCACATATGTTATATGATCAAGTATTTGTACTGTTGGGAGAGGGAGTTATACACTCAAAAGGCCTCTGTCTCTTGAACTTCTCTTATATCATAGTCTTTTAAACTTCTGTTACTGTCAACATTGAACATCTTAAAACTCAATTTAATCTATTCATCTACTACTTTTATCCCATAAAGATACTTCTTAACAACTCTCCGAATAGTTTCTTGCTTAATTTCATATCATGGTCACTAGTTGTTCTTTGTTTCTTCCGAAAAACTGTTTACTTCTGATGTCACCAAAATTTTTTAGAAGATGAATGGGCATGCATCAATCTATTTGTATCAACCCAATTATACAGTGCAAGGAGGGAGTTAATTTTACAGAATAAGGAAGGAGTTCTACATATATGGAGTCCCATCACTTGAAATTTCTTTTTTTGCATTTGTGCATGTTTACCATTTCCCACATGAATTAGAAAGCATCCAGAATGGATGGCTGAGCCTTACAGGAAAATGACACTCTTAGTCACCTTCAATAACATGCAGGAGATCCATTGGCAGTAATATCTGCTATCTCCTAACACAAAGGTAATACTTCTTTGAATCTTTGCTAACGAACATCATCCAAATGCCTCTTTCCTCTCTCTTCTCTTTCACTAACAATCTTACTTCTTCATCCCACCACTCACTACCCTTTCTAATCTGCCCACCTCCC
>JAUTXX010294678.1:0-13934 GCA_032273605.1 Panulirus laevicauda | reverse complement strand
CTGCATCATTACTGGTGCTGCATCATTACTGGAGCTGCATCATTACTGGTGCTGCATCATTACTGGTGCTGCATCATTACTGGTGCTGCATCATTACTGGAGCTGCATCATTACTGGTGCTGCATCATTACTGGTGCTGCATCATCACTGGTGCTGCATCATTATTGGTGGTATCACTTCTGATGCTGCACTCACCAACCCACATGATATACCATGGTAGCCCCATTAGGCTACATACTGGGGCGGGTCGAGTTAGTAGGCCAAGAAACTTGGTTGGCATGATAAATATGACGGGTTCTCCAGCACCTCCCAGGGGCAACACCCAGCACCACCACCACCCTGGGGCAGCACCCAGCAGCATCACCACCCTGGGGTAGCACCCAGCAGCAGTACCACCCTGGGGGTAACACCCAGCATGGGTGCCCGACTACCCACCCTCGACTCCCTCAGCTACTGTCAACCCTCACATATGACCTACAGCTGAAGGTGTGGACGAGGAACCTGGTGATGGCTGCCAGGGTGAACTGTTTACCGTGTCTTAGCCTAGCCCCGTGGTACAACCACACACACACACACACACACTAGTCACGGACACATATGTATAAACACATACAGACATATCGACTTACATTCACACATACAACACACTGAAGCATAAGGAGAAACAGTCACACTTGAGGACACACACCGTTCCTGGATGCAGGCCTTCCCAGACCATGGCCAGCAATGTTGCCTCCCAGTTTGTGGTTTCCTGGCTCGACTCCTCCCTGCGTGTGGCTTGCCTCACACACACAGACCAGCCGAGCCAGTTGGGCGGGGCTGGGAGGGGTGAGAGGACGCCCCCTCACCAGCCAGTGAAGGTTGTAGTCGTCAGCTGCCGGGGTCACGTCCCCTGCCACCTCACGTCACATGATCCAACCTACCAGTCCAGGATGCAAATTACATATTTTCTCCACAGAAGACTATACATATGATAGTACGATCCGATCCTCTGCAAAAATTTTACAAAAAAAAAAAATGTGTGTGGGGTGGAGGAGGAGGTCAATATCGAACCTGGTTTACTTACATTCATTTACAGAGGGAATGACAAACACTTTCTTTTCGGTAAGAGCAGACATCATCAGCCACTATCATCACTATCACCGACAATAACCTTCATCATCACTATCACCAACAATAATTATCATCACCATCCTGATCACTACTCTCACCATCACCACTAACAAGGATCATTATCACACTTCTCCTCTCACCTACAAAATTAACATCACCATCACCATCTGTACTACCACTTTGCCACCAACACTACACTATCACCACCCACACGACCACCATCATTACTACCACCCACACCACTATAACCTCCTCCTTCCTCAGCAATACCATCACTATCACCATCCTAGTCCACATCATCACCAACAACATCAATATCATCATCATCATCATCCACAAAAGCACTATCATCATCATATATATCGAAACTATCACCATCACCAAACACCACCACAACCATAATCACCAACGTATCACCACAATCACAACGCCAAGATCACCATCAAAACACTGAACATCACACCACTATCACCATATCAATACCTCTGTCACCCTTACAACACCGCTGTCACCTTCACAATACCACTATCACCACCACAACCTCACTATCACACACACAAAAAAAAAATCCAGGAAATGAAGCAGCAGGAATCTGTCTGAGAGGGACTTACGAGTTGACATCTTTCTTAATCCAAAGTCTAAGTCCCATCTTAGGAGGATAGTTAAGGAGGCCAACTGTCTGCTGGCAAATACTAAAACTCCATTCAAGTTTATGGATAAGGAAATATTCAACAAGCTGTTCACATCACACATCAGGCAAAAACTAGAATATACCTCTTGAGCTTGGTCATCGCAACTAAAGAAACACAAAAAGCTAATAGAGAAGGTCCAGAGGAGGGCAACAAAGATGGTACCAGCATCAAGAGAGCTGAGTTGCCCACCTTGAGGGAGAAGAGTGAGAGGCGACCTGATCACAACTAAGTTTTCAAAACAGATCGATAACACTGACAGTCAACGGAACAGTTCTTTGAGAGATGTAGGAATACAGCACCAGAGGACATGACGCCGAAATAAGCAAAGCACTTGTTAAAAAAGTTGTAAAGAAGTTACTGTATAGCATAAGAGTGGTGGATGAGTGGAGCAGAATGACTGAGGACATAGTTAGTGCAGACAGCATGATAGAGAAGAATGTTCAAGAGATGGGGCCACACGAGTGCAAAACTCCCTCCCATTACAGTACAAATAGGTTATCATGATCACCATCACATCATAACTATCACTATCACATCATCGCTATCACCATCACACCATCACTATCACCAACACAACAAAGACTATCACTATGACAACACCGCTATCACCGTCATAACACGATGCACTACTATCACCATCACTTATTAGCTAATCAGGTTAAGGGGTTCAGAGGGAGGAGTTGTAGATCATGATGTAAGAATATGTTAGGACCTGAATTACAAATTCAAAAGTGCTTTCACAGTGGAGGCTACCACAGTCCCAACACCAATCAGATGGACTGGGTAAGGTACTGAAAAGAACATGATTAAAAAGCAAATAGTTTTGACATCCTGAAGAGGAAAAATTACCAACGTGAGAGATACCGTATTTTTAAGTGAGAGAACAAATTGTTTGAGAAAGTGAGTCATGTGCAACCAACCTCTTATTCTTCGAGAGAGTGAACTGTCTTGGACAAAAGAGGTGCCTTGGTGGACTGTTTGTATCTGGTCTGCCAGAAAGCATTTGACACTGTACCGCATGTGAGGGTGATCAAAAGCTTGATCACCAAGCAGGAATAAAGGGTAAGACTTCTTCGATGAATAAATCATCTTAGTGGAAGGGAACAGTGGGCGCACGTCAGAGAAGCTCTCTGGAAATCAGTTTGAGGTCACCAGCGGAGCGCCGCAGGGTTCTGTTCTGGGACCATTTCTCTTCTTGATCTATGCGAATGTCTTGCCAGAAGGTATGGACTCCTACTTGAATATGTTCGCTGATGACGCAAAGGTCATGAGGGAAGTGAAAAGTGAGGTGGGTTGCTTCAGCTTACAAGGGGAACTAGACATTACAAGGGGAACTAGACAGTCCAAAGTTTGTCTGATATATGGTCAATAAATTCATCTCAAGCAATTGTAAATTAATGAAAATATTAGTGAAAGATGGCTCCGATACGAGTATCATCTGGCAGGAAATAGGCATCAGGAATCTTAGTGTAAGAGGTGCTTGGGAGAGGACATCATCCTCCACCTGTCGCCAGACTACCACCTTAGCAGCACAGTTTGGTTACCGACATAAAGAAGCAGAAACACTTCTTGAGAATATCCAGCAGAGGGCAACAAAGATGGAACAAGATTTGACAAAGAAAGAGAGAAGAGTGAGGGGTGATCTAATCACAATCTTTAAACCACACTGATAGCGAAGACAGTGAATAGTTCTTCGAAATATATAGGGATTGAACAGAGGGCTGAACATGACATCAAGGAAGAAACTTGGTAAAAAGAAAATGTACAGAAAAAGTTTTACAACATAAGGACGGAGGATGAATGGTACAAGATGACTGAGGAAATAGTTAACACGAACAACATTTGGAAACTTACACAAGTGGTTTGATATTAAAGTTCAGGAGATGGAGCTCCAGGAATGTTGAACTCCATCCCCGTATGGCACAAACAAGTAATTACAAAGAGGTAAATACTACCACCATCACAACATCACTATCATCATCATCAACAGCACCACTGTCACCATAGCCGACAATACTGTGAAAATCACCACAACCGTCACAATGCCACTATCACCATGACAATACCACCGTCACCAACACTACTACACCACAATCAACAACACAGCACCACCATGACAACACCACAATCAACAACACAGCACCACCATGACAACACCACAATCACCAACACCTCCCACACTGCACGTCATGAGGCCCCGCCTAACCAGGCAGGCACGCGGCCCGCTGACCCAGCTGGTAACGAGTCCTCACATGACGACCTTCTCCGTAAGCAGTGCAGGACCTGCCGGGCCAGGTCCACACCTCTCCTGCTGCAGGAGGTCAACAACATACCATCGTCTACATAATACTGTACCCAGCTCCTACGCCTGAACCATGGCACATGATGTGTGGCAGAGCCACTCTGCCCACCACATCTTCACGGTATTACTGCTGCAGTGGTGGAGAAAATTATGAGAAGACATTGATATTGCTAACAGTCCTCAGAACTCATGGCTAACAACAGTGTGTAGGTCAACCGTTCGCTGTCTTGAGCTCTCAACATCAATTTTATTTTCGTAATCCGTCTTACAATAATATTACCACAGAGAATACAGCACGGAGTGTAACCGGTTATTGCAATAAGCGGGTAAACTCTTTAAAGTAAATGCAAGACCTCAATCGTTTTAGGAAAGTTACTGAATAACTCATTAACAATAATGTAATCAAAACAGTTGGTGTATCTTGTGTGATTAGGTCACGAAACGAGTGTGAGCGTACGACTAACTGATCCCCTTGACGGACAGCCAGCGGTGTCGACCCGCGGGGAGTGGCACGTTGGGCAAGGAGGAGGCAGTCTGGGGTTCCAGATGATGACGAGTTTTACTTTCCACTGAGGGGTTGAGTAACGAGTTAAATCTTGTTCTTGTTGGTCTGGCTGGTGTACGAGTCGTCTGGTGTTGTAACACTCTTCCTGCATCCTCACTGGTATCCAGCCTCCTCGAATACTCCAGTTAAGGTGATGACATCTGGGCCGGACGTATGGAGAACAGTTCTGCTACTTATTTTCACCACGAACGCACCTGCCCACCACTACCACCACCTCACACTCCCTCAGGTTACTCCAACCAACCCCAGTCAAGACTCAGGGAGTGAATAGTGACAACGAAGGTGTGTTATGGCAAGTAGGACCCAGCACTATCAGACTCCAGCAGCAGAGTATAGGGAGTCATATACCATGAGCGAGTGTCAAGGCACATGTACCTATGAGTGAGGACCTGTCAGCTGGACGAGAGACGGGGGTGGGGGGGGTCACTGCGACCTCCCCAGATATCTGATGGAACTGTAACGGCTGGTGAGGAGGGTGACGCCGCCGATTGAAGCGCATCTGGCGGTTACCTGGAGGTGAAGACGCAAGGTCTTGTGTGTGTGGTTAACTCGGAATGAATAAAATCAATATATATTCACTTAATTTATTTTCCCCCCCCCCCTTTTTTTTTACATCTTGTCATGGCACAGATGATGATAGTGTGCTCGTGGTGAAGTGTGTGGTGCGGACGATCGAGTAGAAAACGTACGTCATAACAGAAACGGAGCTGGACACGGTATCCGGAAGACGACACTCGAGATAATGAAGTCTCCAACACTCATGCGTAACGAAGATGACGGTAACAACGACCCAGCAATACAACAAGACGATATGTGACGTTCATGTAATACAGCGAGGGAGTTGTACACTCGTGTGTGTGTGTGTGTGTGTGTGTGTGTGCTGCACCACCAGGAAGTGCTGTACACAAAGAATCAATCAATTCCCAGAGCTACTCCAGGAGGTTACTGACACCACACATACTTGGCTATAACGCCACAACACCCCCAACCCCGTACCCTTATACCACCCCCAGCAGTGCGCCACACCTTCCTCTACACAACCTCCACCTGTTCTCCAATTATCACCAATCTCGTCCACCTCTCTCTTCCTTAGCTATCCACTCCATCCACCGTACCACGACCCTCAACAACGTACTTACTGTCTTTAGAAAAACGAAGAATTATTTCAAAGTGACAGTCGCATCCCTCCTAATTAGTGTTCATTCCTATACATTCTGTTTACCTCGACCAAGTAGGACAACCGATCTAACCTAAAATTTATCACTAGCGTACAACACAACACAGGACCCACGGTACCCCCAGAGGTTTACCATGAGCATACAACACAACACAGGCCACCACAGCACCCCTAGAGTGAAGGTGAAGGTTCAACATGATCATACAACACAACACAGGCCACCAGAGTACCCCAGAGTGAAGGTGAAGGTTTACCATGAACATACAACACAAGACAGGCCACCAACCAGAGTACCCCAGACTGGAGGTGAAAGTTTACCATGAGCATACAACACAACACAGGCCACCAGAGGTGAACATCATAAAACCCCAGAGAGGCAGGAGCCGCAGGCTGTTTAGACCTTGCAAAGAGTCAGGTCCTTGATCAAGGTCGCCAAGAAACTGCTGGTTAGAGAACCTGTTCCACTCACCTGGGGTAAACACGGCTCTACATCCTCCTGGGTCTACAGGTTCAGATACTTTAATAAAGGTTCGGACACATCAGCAAAAGTTCAGACACTACAGTAAAGGTTCAAATACTTCAGTAAATGTTCGGACAACAGTAAAGGTTCAGACATCTCGGTAAAGGTTCGGACACTACATAACAGGATCGGACGCTTCAGTAAAGGTTCGGACACGGCAGTAAACATTTAGCCATTAAAGTAAAGGTTCATAACTGCAATAAAGTTTCAGACACTGAAGTAAGGGTTTAACTTCTACAATAAACATTCCCACATGAGGTAAGGATTCAAGTTCTACAGCAAAGGATCAGACACGAAGTGAAGGCCCATAACTGTAGTAAGGTTTCAAGTAAGTTTAAAGATGCAGAAACTCCAGTAAAGAATTAGATTCTGAAATAAAGGCTTGGGAATCATAGAAGGTTCAGACATGTAAAGCAGTAGGCTTAGACTGCAATACAATTTTTATCATTGAAAATAAGTTCGACTTTGAAGTAAAATATCAGGTAATGAAGTACAGGGTCACCCAACAATAAAAGTTCAGTCAACAGTGAACGTTCAAAAATAAGGGTTGGTCAGTTAATCTGAGAGAGAGAGAGAGAGAGAGAGAGAGAGAGAGAGAGAGAGAGAGAGAGAGAGAGAGAGAGAGAGAGGACGACTGCGTATATTCCTCAGCACCACCACCATCACCCCTCTCTCATATCTGACTTTTTTAACTACCTCACCTCCCTGATGCAGTATAGACACAACCCACACTAGCATTTAGGATCGTTCCGTACATACGTTACGCACGAGAAGGCTGACCTAAGCTTACGTTATCCCCAGAAGGATTTCCAATACCTTCACCAAGGATTTAAAACTGATGTTTGGGACATTAAAGTCAACAAACATCTGACTAATGTTGTTCAAAACATCGTAGGAGGTTACCTCACGTCTTTCCAGCGAGTCTAGAGTTAACAGCTGTAATGCTAACAACATTAGTATAAACATTCAAGGGATATATATAAAAATATGAAATGGGTTCAGAATATAAATGAAGTATAATGAGGGTTTTGATTTTTATGATGATATGTAAATTTAGAGGAAGCTGGATCCAAGCAACACTACTTGAAGTAATGGTGTGGTATGGTATAGGCCAAAGTGATATGGTTAACTGTCGCATAGTATGAACTGTGCTACTGTATGATGGGGGTGTGTGATGACCTGTGACATGTAAGGGTCAGGTCAAAAAGCTCAGACATCATAGCGAGGTACCGTACCGTCGTGCCCGCGGGGGTCAAGTGTAGTGCGGTGACCTATGGTGAGGAGGTCAGAGTACCTTGGTATCATCATCACGTGATGAGAGTACTGCGTTAGGGGTGGGAGTCAGGGGGCAGCCTCACGCGTGTGACGCAGTGCGGGTGGCGTTTAGTTAGAGTACGGCGGTGAGGTGAACGCAGTGACCAGTACTGCGTATATATACATCGATCACTTGGTACTGTCTGTCTCACGTGCGGCGGGCCAGGTCAAGCTAAGTCTGCGTACCTACGGTGAGATTCTGCCATGCAGTCTGCCTAATGCGTACAGCTCCCGGCGTATCCTAACCTCCCCTCACAGGAATGTATTGCTCCGCCGCCGTACACACACTACTGTTATCAGTCTTTGGTTCGTCCACAACAGCTTTCAGACATTTGTCCAGTCTTGTCTTAACGATGTCATTGCCACCTCGTGCTAGACAATGAACTCTCTCCATCTCTCAAGCCATCTTCGCTAAAATTGTTTGGCAACTTTTCCAAAAAATCACTCATCATTTCTCTATTTATTTCCGTATTGCGATTTTTATTACTTTTCTTTCTAGTTCTTGCCATAAATGTATGATCACATATCTTCATCTTCCTAGACTGTAACTGTATAACTTCTTTCACTCTTTGATGATGGTACACAAGATGTATTTCCTACTTTCCACGTAACGTCTCTTCAAATTCACTCTAGCTTATCAGTGTCATCTTAGTTGGTGACCAGACAACACAGCGGTAGTCCTCTCTACATAACATGTATACAGTACACTTATCATCACCATCATCATCATCAGCTTTCCATCTCACAGTGAAAGTGTATATCATCATCCCTCCATCCATGTGGTCCTCCAACTCCGGCTTTTCCCTCGTCATGAGTCCTACATTTTCACTTCACTCTGAATCTCTTCTCCTGTTGAACCCTTGTAATGTGTCATCGTTATATTGTTCGTCATAACATATCTTAAAAAATTTATTTAACTGAATTTTCATTCTCAACTTTCTTGTACCTGTAGTGTACGTACGTCTGCGTCTGGCCTTACCATGATCACCACCACTGGACCGTTCCTTGTGGCCCACCTGATCAATCATTTTCGTCAGAGGAGTCTGAACGTCACTGGATTTACTGTGTAACTTGTGTATTCATAGCAATCAGATCACATTTCATACAACTTATCTTCTTCGATTGTTTACCTTCTAATTTGCTACATACATTAGTTTCCGTTACGTCATGTTCAACGTTTTCTTTGTCAGTTTGAAAGGTTTCATATTACCGTGTCTGCCTTCAGTATTCTCTCATTAAGCCATGTTTCTGTCTTATCAATAACAATCATATCATTAACTTTTGTATGTGAATAAAAATATCTAATCTTTGGACCGAAGTTCTATTATTTGCATATTCATATGTATCGTCTTCCCTGGTTCATTATCAAGTCAATCAGTTTAAGGCTTTTTTTTCCACGTTCTTCAATATTTACATCTCTCAGCTGTGTAACTGCTCAACTCTTGCTTTCCTAACTCGATATTTACATCTCTCAGCTGTGTAACTGCTCAACTCTTGCTTTCCTAACTCGACGCCGTAACCATCAGTATTTCTGGTCAAAACTGGTTTAAAACAAGTGTAATATTGTAGTTACGATGGACTGACCAATGAGAGGTTTGACTTACGTTATTACGCTTCATCATTTACCATTATAGTTTCGTAATTTCTATGTCATTAAATTCAGTCTCCGTCTCCAGGTCTGTCGTCAATCCGTCCGTAATTTTGTGATTTCCTCCACTTTGGTCAACACTTGAACGATGCCTTGGTTTTTATAAGCCTTCACTGTCGTCAACCATTCTCAGGAACCTTAAAGGATTGAGAAATCTACATCTGTCACCCATCTACAATCATAATATTTGTCAAAATTCGAGCACATTTCTGGTGGTCTGATGTTGCATTAATTCAGTCATCTGCATTCGTCTGTGTGGATGGCCTTACACTCGCACATCTTATGACATAAGAGTATGTTCACACCTGCCCATGTAGAGTATGTTCATCCCTGCCCGTAGCACCAAACATACCCCCTTACCTGACGTAATGTCCATACACAATATTTCTCCTCCGGTTTATATGCTTTAATTTCCTATGCGTAAGTGTCGGTCAAATATCTTTCCATTTTCACCATTTTTTCTTTTTATCACCCTTTTTCGCCTTCCGTAAGCAGAGAGAGAGAGAGAGAGAGAGAGAGAGAGAGAGAGAGAGAGAGAGAGAGTGGAGATGGTAGCGAGGGAGGCAGGGAGGAAGCTCTGCTATATATAGGTTTATATTGATCTGCAATTATCCTGGGCCCAGAGACGTATCCGGTACAGACTGACCAGCATAACACTGCCCCCGGCCAGGCCCAACACCAGCCACACACACACACACACCAGCTGTAGGGGCGCCACCTGGGACATGTGTGACGCGCCATGATAACCAACCACAGATAACGGTCCATCGCTTAAAATCCTAAAATATCATCAAAGTATCGTGAAGATCCAACGTTCTCGAGAGACAAAATGGGAGAGCGAGGATGTTGTCTAGAGAGATAACTACCGAGGAACTACAACGCGTAAAATCAAGTCTAGAAAAGATATTCTAAATATTTGGTGTATATTATTCAATATTTCCTTAAGATGTTTCAATAATTATAGTCACATAAAACGTCCAACTGTTCAATTACAACTTGCTTTTATAACGAACATTTTTTTTTAACTACACTCAGTTGTTATTGATCAGCGTCGCGCCAGCCTGGAGAAGCTGTTTCGTCTCATAAGACTTGCAGCCAAAACCCGGCCAGCTGATGTATCACGCCTTCTGAACAATAACAGAAGCGAGTCCTTCCCACAGGATGCACTGCGCTGCGTCCAGTAACGACCAATCTGGCGCCAACTGGGAATAACAAGAGAATGAGGATATACGATATTAAAAGTGGCCTAGCAACGGATGAAAGGGGATTGGAAACTACGGAACAGTGTTAATAAAGATGCAAAAGAATTCGTTCAGGATGTAAGAAGCGACTCCTTCCGCTCGCATTAACGATGGTCTCCCCCCCCCCCAAATCCCCCTCCTAAGTTAAGTGCTTGACCGTCGCATGTCGAGCACACGAAGGATGTGAGGAACCAAATTAACAAGTTCATGCACAAGGTACTCACGGATAGACACAAACATGTAGGTAGATACATGTACAACATGCAAGGCCACATTCACACATACCGGACGAGCCCGACACACACACACACACACACACACACACACACACACACACACACCTAGCACTTCATAATGGTGCACAGGTCCGCGTAATGAGAGATTTTAATGACGCCAGAGATTAACTGGGTATGCTGGGATCAATCTCTGGGACTCGGTATAGGAAATTCATGGGACACACTAAAGCAAGGAGTGCTGATTTGAAATCCAGGCTGATTTTATCTTCATGTACAAGAGCAACCCGGTAAACACACATCATCTGTGGAACTCCACTTGGGAAAACATTTATGCAGGGTTCGAATCTGGGCCAAAGGCTAATGAGGAAGTACCACAGGAGCCAGGGATGAAGCCATTTACTAGAAAATCATAAAATAGGAATATTATGTTGAGGTGAACAGCTTCTTTAAGAGCGTATACTAGGGTACTAATTTCTTTGCTTCGATTACGTAATCACAAGTGACAGCAACAATGAAGGAGCGGAAAGGGGAAAGGTTGTGGTAGGAGAGGGAGGAATGAAGGCTAAAGAAACGGGCGTTAACAGTCGTCAAGCAGACCAAAAATAGTGGAAATGTTCCGTAATGAGAGAAACGGCACAACAGCCAGGCAGGAATTAGAATGAAGGAGAGGGAAAGGAATATGTGCCGTGGAAGAAGGAATGAGGATTAACGTAGTAACGTAAACATACACCTTCTAAAAAAGGTTTTGAAAAGTCTTGAACACTTTTCCGTAAGTTTAATAGAAGCAGCAAATGATCATCAGATCAAAGACCTCCACAGGGAGAGTTACTGAACTGAAGAAAGATGGGAAGGTAGAGCGACCATAGAACACACAGTATTACCACACTAGGAAGGGACAATAACCAGTAAAACCACACATACGAGCGACAAGTGACCGTCATCAATAAACAGACGTTTACTAAGGTCATGATCCTTGTAGTGTCTCGAGCCCAGCGTTCTCGAGGAGCGTACAGCCTTCCTCACCACTACTCCCTCCCTCCCTGGCTATCACACCCTCCCTGGTTACCACACACTCACTTACCGCCACATCTCCCTCCCTGGACACCAACACGTCTCCCTCCCTGACCACTACACCCTTCCGCACCACAACGACACCCTCCCTCCCTGGACCTCATCCTTCCTCACCACCATCTCCCTCCCTGCTATGTTCCATACCCTCCCTCCCCATCACCACTCCCTCTCTACCTGACCACCCCATCTTGAACGATGGAATGGTATTTCTTTTAGCAGTATAATCACTCACCGCCATTTTCCCTCTTTTAGCCTCCCATATTGCGGGCAAAACATTCCTGCCTGACAATGTAAAATGTTTTCCCGAAAATACATCACTGACCCAGCAACCAGCAAGTTCTATTCTACTGAGGAAACCGGTAAATTATTAGCAACTGTGTACATGATTCAGTTGTTTGTCCAACAACTAAACGTGTCTACGGACAGACAAAACACAGGATAGACAGAAGACAAGACAGACAGAAGACAGGACAGACAGGAACGACTCATACTACAGAACAGTGGATCAATGCTATAAACTGAGTAATGACATTATGAATGTGGACAGCATACAGAATATGTATGACATAAGTCAATGTTCAAGAGAAGAGGTCCCATCAGCGCAAAGTTCTTCCCCCGCACTGCACGAGCAGGTGGTTATCAACAGGTAATTACACATTTCACACAGACACATGAAGCTGATTTGATGGGAACTGCCATGACACATTAATGTAAAGACTTTACGGAAGGTTATTCCAGCCATGATTGACAAAGGGAAGAAGGAACACAATAAGGTTAAGAGAGAGCAGAGAGGGGAGTGAACTCCCTCTGGTGAGACACTTTCTGCGTCAGTGAGGCAACGGTAAACAATGAGGAATTTAGACAATATGTTTCAGAGAAATTAGTGCTTGACAAAGTCTGGCTAATTGCACCGATAAGACATGATCCTCAAAGGAGGTAATAAGATAAGCTGGAACAAATCTCTTAAGAGAATAATGAGGGAACAATCAGGGTGGTTCAGGAAGCGTCAAGGTTAGTCAAGTACATTGGCGAACAAGTTTACAAGATCGGGAGCTAAACTTTACGGGAATAAACATGACGAACATTGGCCTAAACGGTCGTGGAAACATAAAGATTAAATTTGCTGATATATCAACAAGAGAATTGTATTCATCAGTATGAGTACACTCAGGTCAGAGGCAAATGAAAACATTATCTATAGAGCTGGGACAAATGATCGTGAAATTCTCTGAGTGAAATCTGTAATGAGAGAGGAAGTGTCTCTGGGTAGGTAGCAGACCCCCTCACTCAACATGACGACGTAAAAGGGAGCGGTGAAAAACTCAATAACTTCATTAAGGAGTCAGACGAGCTGGCTAAGGTTTGCACTTTGAAGACTGTACTGTGTAATAACATACTATGCTGCATCTACGGTAAGTGTGAACGAGTTCCAACCCTGAGGAATGAAGGGATGAGGACACAGTGTCACTAATCACGGGAACGTAGACACAAAGTGTATGACAGATGACAAACCCAAACCACACACAGTCTGGAAGAAACAGGAATATCATGAATTATCACAATATTCAAAAAAGTATGAACAAAATATGACCAGAATATTCCTGATAAATTGTCTGCAGGAAGATATCAAAAAAAGATTCAAGAACAGTGATAAGGATATATTCAGCAGGTTCTTCACGTCCTACTTTAGGCCAAAACTAGAATATGCCTCTCAAGTCCGGTCTCCAGACTGAAAGCAGCATAAAGAACTGACAGAGAAGGTCCAGAGGAAAGCAAGAAAGATGGTTTATAAGTAAAAGAGCCGAGTTACAGGTAAAGGTAAGAGACTTTTAATTTGTCCAGAATCAACTAAAGAAGAGTATGGGGTGACCTGATCATTATCTTTATAATTCTAAATCAATTTGATGATATCAAGAGTGTAAAGTTCTTCTAAAGATACAAAGATACAACAACAAGAGGTTATAACAAGGATAGGACAAGGTCATAACATAAAATCAAGCAAGAAACTTGTTACAAAAGGAGTAAAGGAGTACCTTTGTCGTATATTAAGGGGTG
>JAUTXX010294570.1:0-13934 GCA_032273605.1 Panulirus laevicauda | reverse complement strand
TACTTTGAACGGTAACTTGCTCTCCACACTTCATCAGTTGACACTCATAAATCATCCGTATGTATAAAACTTAAAAAACCAACAGAATCTACCACAATCATCTGCATACGATGATTAAGCTCTGGAGTACAAAGGAAATCCCGTGGCATACATTTTGACAAGACGTCCCTCTCACGCTTATCGTGATACCCGATACTTCAGATTATATATTTCAAGCTTTAGCATCGTAAAGCTGTAAGGCCATCCTCAAAGATGATGCGTCAGCCTTGAGCACTGCTGCTCATACCCAAGGGGTTAATTTCATTCCGTATTTTCCATTTCATATAACGAGGCAAGACAGCTTAAGAGCGTAACCCTTCCAGTGTAATGGATCGAATCAACGACGTGAAGCTCAACCTTCACAGGGCCATACATTACCTCGATATGATTAAGATGTTATTGTTTTTTCTCTCGCACGCTATTGTATCTTTTCACTTCACTACCCTTGGGCCGCTTGAGTGGTGGTTTAGCTGCAGGGTCTCCCGAAGCTTCCGTCCTATTTCGATGTGATTCCTTCGTCGGTCTACTCTTTCTCTTTCTAGTGTATTCGCAGGAGGCCACCTCCGGCAAGTCGGGCCCTTCTATACCGGCTATTCTCTTGAGGATGGCGATACACTCCTGGCTGGTGAAGATGTTTGAGGGAATCACATACACCACGAACTCCTCCGTGGTCATGGAGAGGAATCGAACCAGTGGCAGAAACTCCTCCACTTCCTGACGGAGGCTAAGCCGATCTCCCTCAAACATGACGTCTTTCCGAAGGTCATCCTCCTCTTTCCCCTTCAGCTTCTGGCAACCCCTGTGTAATAGGTAAAACATAAGTAATGGCCTTTCAAACAGCTTTTGTTATCATCAAAACCCAGGACCCCTTTTTGGGGTTCTCACAGCTTCAAGTCTGCGCGCCATGCAGGAGCAGGGAAACGAGGGACTAGATTAGAGCGAGAAGGTCTTTGGCGAGACTGTACTTCGTTCTGTCCATCGGCAGTGATACAGTCGAAGTCGAAGCGGACTTACTCACTCGCAGCGTGAAGTCCAGTGATTACGTCTCAGGGATACTGATAATGAAAACCTTCGTACACGTCTCTCCTTCTAACATCAAAAGCACAAATTACCAAAATTCAATCATAGGTAAACATTACTTCACCCTTAGAAATCATCTATTATAGTTATACATTCACTCAACTGACAAGGTAAGGACCAAAGGAAGGCCCGGCAATACCACAATGCATACATCTTGATGTGGAACCTTATGAAATGGGAAGCAGTTGGTGATAATAAGTGGGACGAATTTCAACCTCATCTATGGATGCGAGACTTTGTTGAACAACAAACGCAATTTTTAGGCACTTTTTAAAAAAGTAAACATAAAAAAAAGAATGGGAGATGTGAAAATGGAGGATGCGATAATCACAATGATGGTAGAACTTACAAAGAAATGCAGACAGATTAAAAAGCCATTGAAGCTCTCGAAGTTCTGTGACAACACAAGAAATCAGAAACATATTACTCCATATTGGAGTAGTATATATAAAATTAACAGATAACAAACGAAGGATATCTATAAACTTTACAACACATACAATGGCAAAAAAATGCCGTCTGTCAAGTGTTTGTCAAAGACTATTCGTGAAAGCATCTCCGGCATCTACAACCTAACCATCACGTACAAACACACGACACATCTCGCAACCCGATTCATCTAACAGATTTAACTTAATCATGCAACGGACACTTCCCTCCTCCCACAAGCCCAGACATACCTAACTCTGAAACTAAATACACTCTCTCGAGAAATCACTAGTCCATTAAACTCGAAACCTATTCAACCCACATTGCCATTCCGTCCTACACACCACAACAACCTGCTGGTCGACTCTCACCCATCAGAGAGAGCTCGTTATTCCGTCTATGACAAGACTCCTGGAAGCAACAGGCAGATGATGATGACGATGCAGGATACCAGAGATCCATCAGCCTACCAAACACGTAAAGCTGCGAGTACAACAATGACAAGAGAGTGATTGGACGGCGGTTGTTACGGAATGGATAGACAAATGGCAGAGACCAAAGCTGCAGATTCATACAAGGTTTACATGATCATGACGACATCTACAGATGACAATGATTCAAACTCTTTCTAGGGTCATGGAACAGCAGCTTAAGTGCCAGCCCCCACCCCAGTTCAAGATCAAACTTTCCCCCAACAGAGGACCGAGCTCATCAATATACTTCCAGCAATCTAGGCCGTTTGAGCAGCAGCAATAATGATACTCGCTTGAACCGAGAGGCAAAGAAACAGCAGAGGCATAAAGTAAACAAAATACTCATATAAATTACATTCTTTACGCAGAAAATATAAAGACGCTACACACAGTACCAGGACAAGGTCATCGCAGCACACACAGCTGAATAAAGGCACCACATACAACAGCTGGATAAGGGCGCCACACGCAACAACTGTATAAGAGCACCACACACACAACTATATAAGGACGCCACATACACACACAACTATACAAGGGTAACCACGCAACTGAATAGGGGTAAAACACACAACAACTGGATAATGACACCACACACTTCCATATGATTATGGATCAAACACAACCTTATGGTCACCACACACACACACACACACACACACTACACAGAGGCACCACTCACCAATTGATTATGGCCTGAAAGACGACCGATTCTGAGGAAGGGGTTAGGCTGTGGTGTTGCAGCAGAGACCTGAGGGCCGGCCGACTGAGTTTGACAATGTCAGGGGAGGAGAGCACCCGGTCCGTCATCAACAGCACCTGACACAGAGAACATAAGCGTCAGGGATTTACTTAGTGTTCAGCGTGGCACAGCGTTATGGCTGGGGTTTTGTATTGGCTCATGTGTAGCACAGAGAAGAGGGGCGAGAGCAAGAAAGAGAACGAGAATAGGGAAACGAAAAGGAGAGAAAAGGTAAAATTAAATTAATTGAAAAGACAAAAGGAGCTATCAGGTACATTAGCGTGAAAATGAGAATAATGGAACACAAAAGTAAGAGAAATGAGAAAGATAAATAGAGACATTCAGAGATGGATAGAAAAATGCAAATCATCCTGTTTCATGCAGAATCATTAGTGATCAAACAAGTCCACCAAGATTATTGTTGGTAATTACAATGAAAAATTAATTGTAGTAGGTAATTGTAGTAGATAATTGTAGTATGTAATTGTACATCACCGATGGCTCAATTTCCAGACCAGATGTCAGGATTGGTTGTGTGTGTCGTCAGCTGTCTATTGTGGTCAATCCAGGATTGTCAGATGGTCTCTGTGGGTTATCAAAGGTCATGGCAAAGGTCATGACCAAAACTCTTAGTCAACACGATTCGGCAAGTCATAAAGTGTCACGGTCAACTGGTATCATAGTGTTTAGAGACGGCAAAGAAAAAAAAATTGGATTTCCAGATCAGTCTCAAGAATGACTTGAGTATCTTCAAAGAAAAAGAATTATAGTGGTTGTCACTTGGTGTACGAACGAGCGACTCACTTTTTCGCATTTCTCGAGAATTTCATCATCCTCGACCAACACAGCCACGTCATAGATGGAGGAAAAATTCAGTGGGGTCACATTAGCCTGGAGTTGCTGGGAGCACAAGTGGTAAAGTGAACACATATGGTACTTGTGAGCCAGCGGGAACACCTGCTTCCGGATATGCGCGCCAGGGACGTCGCAACCATCGCAGTACAGGTAGTCGAGTATCCACTCGAAGGCCGCTGGTGGGTCTTCTGGTAGCGAGAGGACACTGTCCACTGCCATGGAGCCATACAGCATTACGTCGAACACCGGAGAACTGACGGCCAACACTATTCTGTGAGCCTGCAAGTGGGATGTAGGGTAAGAGAGCATACATTTCTTATTTTGATCTTCCCCTCGTCCGTAGGACAAATACAGAAGCATTAAATAATAATTATTGTAGGACTCTGCTTATTATCATAACAGTTGAGACTCGGGGGAACTGACTTACGTCGTTGATACGAAATACGCCTGAGGGATACCACGCGAGCCACACGCCCTCCTTACATCATGCTTCACTGCTATGGCTGTGAAAATGATGGAGACTCAACTAGAGCGTTGCCTACCTGTCAAAAGCTGCTGAGCCTGACCCTACAAGTGTAGCGGCTTAACACTCGCCCACAGTCGCCTCCGTCGCAACAGAAGAGTTTGGAGTTGCGAAAAGTACCTCAAAATCACCAAATACAACGATCCATCTCGCAAAACAAGTTTACAAAGTTTGGGAAGCCACAGCCACACATCTCTACCCCTCTGAAGAGCCACTCATCACTTAAACCATTCACTGGCATCAACCATGTTTCTTACATTTTTTCACGGGTTTCTTCTCAGTAAAGCAAGTCTATGTGTATCTAGTGCAAGAGATATCAACAACTTAGTACCACGAGAAACCTCCCCACGCCGAGAACCCAATATAACATCTTTATAATCACTATCTATTGGAGAAAAGCAAGACTTTCTAAAATCAAACATGCAAGCCTAAGATGATAAAGATTTCCTAGATTTCGCGTTTTTAAGAGATACTCTGGGTTCTCCAACCTGTCAACCATCCTATCACACCATCACCTAAGCAAAGAAACTTTCACAAAGACACCGCATCTCTATCTTACGCGATATCTTTTACGAACCGTCTGTTTTGTTCAGCCAAATTACACATACCCTAGAGACAATGCACGAAGGCATCCATACAAACAGAAACCTTTTACATCAAAATCATTTTTACTAGAAGTTAATGGACCCAAAATGACAAAGACTATCGAGCAAAGGCACACATGCAAACAAGCCTAGTCGTGTTCCAGCCTACCTCTGTCAGGAAGAAAACAAGAAACACAATGTCATGAAAGACATATCCATGCGGGCTTGCTAACATCTCTTTGGGAGGTAACAGAGACCTCTGATTGGCAAACCACAACTGACATGACCAACTAATGGAAGTACAAAGAAATTCATGCACGATAGCAGGAACTGACCCCTTCCCTTGATCGAGTGTCCCTTCTCTTCCTCCCTCTTAACACTTATAAACATGAAAGGTTTTACTTGAACTGTTCAAACAACGGGCGCCCCGAGACCAGCCACATTTACCAACATGATACGCTCACCTTAAGTTCGACATCGTAGCCAGGGAAGGTTATGGTGATGTCTGACCGGAAGCCTGACCGACGTAGGAAGCTCAGACGTTCGAGTGACGAGCCAGCACAACACCCACGGCCGTGATGGAGCGACCCACAACTCACCGATGACAGACTCCGACTTCGATGTTTCGGAATCTTCGTCGGGGTAGGAGTCATTCCTCCTCTTACTACTTTTGCGTCTGAGCTGTAACTCGACATCACTGAAATGTACGAAAGCATTAGGATTGGAACAGCGAGAACATCAAAGGTCATCTTGACTACACCCTCACACTATTACCTTCAACCGCATCGCTGATCACTGACGTAACCTTTATTGTTGTTCAGGTCAAAGGCTATCGTCGCACAGTGTCCGCAGCACCACTGTAGGTCAGGTCAAACGCCTTGGTTTCGTGAAAGTTTAACTAACCCGTACGTGTAGGGTAAAGCTCAACTCTACTAAACCAGGGTTAAGGCAACGATTGTCAGAAGAGACAGAATCAATATTCGATTCCTACGAACGTAGACATAAAAGAAGTTATGAAATATAAAAGCAATTTTTCAACCAGTCTTAACTAAACTTTACCATGTTTAGCCCTAAAACTGCTTAGCTGAAATCTTTAGCTACCAAGCTGTGTGAACAAAAATCGGCAATCTTTACGTGTACGTCATCAATTAGCGATGATAGCAGTGAGCCTCTGCATCATCAATAGCAGCTTAATGATTAAATAAGGGGTGAATTCAATGCTACATTTCGATTTTCTTCATTACACGTTTAAAATTAAGAGAGTAGGCAGTACGTAGAGGGATGCATACAAATAGAGAGAGCAACAAACCACTTGGGTCTTTCCGATGATGTTTTTGAGAGCAGAAGAGATCACAACGGAACACTGGCGCAGAGAAAACTTTCTAACAGAGGAAATGCAAAAGAAGTCACTTGAGGCCTTGTGTAGCCTACTTCTTAAAGTATCGCTAGTTTTACTTTCAATTACTCGTGTTGGTAGTTCCACACGTAAACGATCCTGCCAAAGGAAAGTAATTACTTTCCCTCATTCGAAGCAAAGCAATTATGGTCAATATGTTAGCAATTATGGTCAATAAACTGAGAAACATCGTAGTATATACAGCAAACTGTCTAGAATATTGTCCAAAACAAATCAATCTGTGATCAAGGAATTCTTTGTGGGCTGTGGGTTGCAGAGAGAGGAACATGGTGGTTTATGCAACTCATACGCACGACTTTCTTTAAAAAAAAAGAGTAATGTTTGCTAAATGAATATTGTTAACCTGAAATCATTCCCGCGACATGCCGAATCTCAAGACATTTTCTTCGACAAGACCACAAACTCTGAACAGTATGTTTAAGTTTCTTCCTTCATGAACCAAACAAATAATCATTTACTTATGAGCAAAATTACTCTACAGAGGAAAAGTTGTTTGAAATAACAACAAACAAAAGGTTCATCTAACGAATACGTCAGCGGAAGTTAAAAGTAAATGTTATGCTTGACATTAGTTTGGTCAATATTTCCAAATGATTGGTCATTATTGATATGTTAGTTAATATATTTTCATTTCTATCGATTAGTTACCACTTTAGTTGGCCACACATCGAAACTTGGCTTCGGATAATGGGCGACTTTGTCCTGCAATGGGACTGTTGTAGTCAGAGAACAATAGAACCCGTGGAGCGTAATTCAACTAATTATATTTCGTGTTACGATACTCAAAACGTGATTGTGGTGAGGGATATGAATATCAATTATAATGTAGGGATAATCAATGATAATGTAGGGATAATCAATGATAATTTATGGAAAAACAAACTGCATCATCAATACTTTACCTTCTTTTCCAAATAGCTTGAATAAAATGATGATTGTGGTCGACATTTGCAGCTCACAGCAGGGTATAGTTTACGTTCTTGTAGACGGGAATGTAATCCATTAACTGACCCTGTGACATCACACACTAAACGATGGTATTTATCGATACAACGTTATTGAAATTTAAGATTAAAAGTCAACAGAACGTATGGAAACCTAACTTACTCAAGTGGCCGAGATTTACGTTAAATTTTATTGTCATTCGTAACACCAAAGCCTGCTGAGTGACGTCATAAGTATGCACTGGAATCCGCTCGTGTCTACGAAAACGTAAACAAATGCATGACACTGGCTTGCAAATGGCGACCATAACAATCACGAAGTTTTTAAAATCATACGATATATACCTTCAATAAAAGATGCTTGATATGTTAGATGGTGTCCTTAAGTGATCTTTAATATTTTGAAAGATTTTGCTTTACCTTAACTCCGAATTCTCCCCCTGATATAACACCACAATCGCCTTATCTAACACCGTAACAGAAAATTCCGTATCATACACCGCAATTGTTCTTCTAATTCACTAAACACTACACTACCACTGTACACCAACAAGACGATATTCTAAATAAGGTAGCGTAACTGAACTTGTCCACTGTTTACCCTCAGTGGCTTCACAGCTGTCCAGCCCTTATGTACTTCGATCTACCATCCTTATGTATCATACCTGGGTCCTCTATACTCTCACTTCACATTTCACCCCACACTCGTTCTCGTCATTTTCAAGAAAAGTTTGTTAAATTCGATATAAACCAGGTCATTAAACCGACACAGCATGATAGCGTCACAGGAACACTTACCAGTTGAGCGAGTATACACAAAATTGAGCTAAGATCCTAGAGAATGTGGTGGATAATCTGTTGTACAGCTTCGGAGGCTGGTCTGATCAAAGACGCCACACAATCCAAAGCGTGTTTACTGCAGCACAGACACCGTCATTCTGACGCTGTCAAGCTGCAGTGTCACGTGAGGACAAGTGAGGAGGAGTAGCGCTAGCATAAAGAAAATCAGGTTGTGGAGGACAGTCCAATAGGGCTTATAAAACCATAAGCGCCTAACTGGAAACTATATGAGGGTCGGTTTTCAATCAATAGATGGCGTTGGTGGTGGTATCTAGCATCATGATACTGTTGTACACACGTAGGAAGCTTCTTTGACGAACAGAGGAGTTATCAGCTTCTCCTTGCTCAGTCACCCACAGTAGATTATCTAACAGTTTAAAAAGAACACAAATTGCCTTTTCACACTGTGACCTTTAGAAAGTGACACTCAAAAGTCATCTCCAGTGTATGAAAAAGAGTAAGAGAAACGTAAAAGAGAAATCATTTCGAGGTTCTGCAGGTGTTTTCAGGTCTGACTCTTAAGGAGAAATTGCGTGTTAGCACTATTGAAACTTACCCCTTTACTGCTTCCATTCTAAAAAGATGTGTAGCTTCGAAGTGAGAGATGTGATGCCTTCATCAGTAGAATAAGAAATCAGATCAGCACATTCTCTTTTTTATGAAGATGTGCTTCACTTTTCGGAGAATAGTTTCACAGTGTTTCGGAGGAGACATGAAAGTGAAGTAGGTTTTTCGAGAGAAGTGAAGAGTTCCGTGGCCTGATATATGTCCTATCACTGATGCGACAGGCACCAGAGCAGCAGCGATCAAACCACGAATGGGGAAGGATGGGAGGTAACAAGCCAGCAGGAGGGTTTTCACGAGGAGGACTTAAGGTATCAACCCAACAGGAGAAATACCATGAGGAAGATGGAAGAGGGCAATAAGGCAGTAGGAGGAATACCATGAGGAAGATGGAAGAGGGTAATAAGGCAGTAGGAGGAATACCATAAGGAAGATATCAGAGTATTCCTCCATGAGGAAGATATCAGAGAGTATTCCTCCATGAGGAAGATATCAGAGAGTAATATGGGAATTTATATGTTAAGAGCGAGGCACCGTCTTCAAGAGGAAGATAAAGGCGTATCCCTTCCTTCCCTAACGACCTCAAACTTCACCGTAACTTCACCTGAAGTCTTATTGAGTTAGAGTTTCCTTCAGAGCCTAATGACGTCAAGTATTATGGACAGTATTATGAGCTATGCTCTCCTGGATGTGTCTATAATGTGCACAATTATCTTTATCACGTGCATAATCCTGGACGATACCAGACCATTCTCATTTACTTCATTTATATAACGTGACGGTTCCCCGTCACCTCGTAACAGTAGACAGAAGCAGTGTGATGGTTCTCCGTCACCCCCGTCACTCCGGGCATGATTCAGGGACACCAAGGAATGAACTATGGAGCTTTTGTACTTTAATTACAACTTGTATATGTAAATGGAGTTAGAAGTAGATGGTTAGATAGCTTGCTTCCTTGGAGGATTTATAGGTTGCTTCTCTTCGTATTAAAGAGTGTGCGTGTGTGTGTATGTGTGTGTGTGTGTGTGTGTGTGTGTGTGTGTGTGTGTGTGTGTGTGGATGAGAATCTATATACAAAACTCCATATCGTATATAAATAATCCTAAACACACGTTATGCACCTTCATCTCTCGGGAGACACAAACGTGTCATTAAATCTTTGAGTAATCTCTTCTGAAATACGTTGAACATAGCCAGAGTATATACGAAAGACGGGGGTGGGAGGAAGAGGGTTCGCACGGAGGTCTTGGGTCTGGCAACACTTCAGGGACTCGTGTTTGGCACCACTGTTCATACAATACAAAGGAGAGTGAAATGGATCACACCTCTGAATGCTTTCGAGGCTGTTCGGTGATATTGGATGAGGCGAAGAACTTAGGGATTAGTGTAGTGAGAGTAGAAGAAGTATGCAGATGACTGATGGAGAAATAACTGTAAACTATGTAAGTAAATACGGAAGCGTAAACAGTATTAGTCGTAAACTTGAAACGAATTATCTGTCAAGTTTATACTTAAAAGTGTTTGCTCTTACTGATGCATCAATCGATATGCTAACAATCTTCTTGAAGAAAAAAGTATTTGCCTCGTCCGAAGTGAAAAGTCGACCCACAATTTTGTATCCGTTGCAACAGGTGAAATGAGACATATCTCTCAAAGCCTTTGATCACTTTGAATACCTGTATCACATCATTTCTTAACCTTATTAACTGAGCTAAACAAGCTTACATAAGTCGTCTAATTGGTTCTCATAAGGACTTGCTTCTTGGGGATCATCTTGGTAACTCAACACTATATTCTTTCTGTTCCTTCTATTTTTTTTTTTTTTTTGATATTTCAAGTAGGGTGACCAAAGCTGAACACAGTAATCAAGATGGGAGTGCATCATTGAAGTGCGACGAATGAGGAATAATTTCTTAGATTTACGTTGAATTGGATTGCCTATGACATAAGCCTGAAGCTTTGTTGGCATTTACTAGCAGCCTCTTTACGCTGCTTACTTGGGTTTAGGTCATGGAGCTTATTACAACCAAGTCTTGCTCCTCTTCTAACTCTGATAACTCAGCAGGATTCGAATAAAAGCTTGCCTTCTCGTGTTTACTACCGATGTGTAAAAGCTCACAGTTATCGACTTCAAAATTCATTTGCCACTTGTAAGCCCAGTCTGTCAGTGTGTCTATATCACCCTCTAAAGGTTGACATTGAAATATCAACTGAAATTGGCAGTGAGTTTGTACATATCACAAACATGTAGCAGAAAAATAAGAACGAACGGCAAGATCGAGAACAGTAAAGGTGAAAGTGAAATAGAAACAACAGCAGCAGTAACAGAAACAGCTGTAGCAGCTGCAGAAGAGGGTTCAATAGCCAGACACAGAAAAGTGTCCTACACTCTACATTCTATATCCTCGTCTCGTGCCAATATAGCAGCAGCAGCAGCAGCAGCAGAGGGCTCAACAGCCAGACACAGATGGTCGTCGCACACTCTACATTCTATATCCTCGTCTGGTGCCACGGAGGATATCTCTATCCTTCCCTTCTCAAGTCTAGAGCCGCAGTGGTTGCTCTCGAGATCCCTTCCTTTTCCTGAAACGGCTGCCGGGTGTCTCTCGGTCATGTGGTCTGGCTGGATCATCCTAGTCAGTCCTCTGACGATTTAACCACAGCGTTCATGATCAATGCCCTTCCGAAAAGATCACATACACTGCAGTGATCCTCTCTGACACCTTAACATATAAGACTGTTACATATATAGTTGTTATGATATAGGACTGTAGAATCATTGCTAATAGTGGGCTTGTTAGAAGACCCTTGTGTTCTTGCCTATCAAATGATAGTACTTTCCCTTTGAGCGTATTTTCCTTAATCTTCCGTGATATATTTGGCAGGGAATCCCCACTCATCAACTTGAACGCATTTAGGATCAGAGTTTATGATATATTTCATCTCTTTTTATGAAGTCCACAAGTCCGTCTTATCTCTTCTACAATCACTGGTGACCAAATCCTGTACTTCGAATCCCTTCACACATCTCTATTTCCCCTTCCTTAATACTGGTTGGCATAATCCGCCTAACGCACAAGGTACTCTGATTCCCAGCCTCAATGCCAGCTGGGTGGCATGAACCACCTCCCTCACACATGGCTACACTGGTGAGGTTGTCGACGACAGGGTCGTGCACAAGGACCACCTTGTCTACCACTCCAGCTCTCTCCTCAAGTGGCAACCTCCTGTATTATTATTACCATTATTATTGTTATTATTATTATTATTATTATCATTATTATTATTAGTATTATTATTATTATCATTATTATTATTATTGTTATCATTATTATTATTATTATTATCATTATTATCATTATGATTATCATTGTTATTATTATTATCAATATTACTGTTGTTATTGTAATTATTTTGATAATTATTATGAACGTCATTATTGCTGTTGTTACTCTCATCTATTTTAATTTTGTTTATACCAAACTGTCTTTCTCGTCTTAGTGAAGTGGAATCAGTAACAAAAGAGTAACGACCTCATTTGCATACATCCATCCTCCAGTTCTTAAGTATGATGCAGCACAGCCAGAGCCTACCATCCATGGTCAACACTATAGACCACACCATGATTCCTCACCGTTGCATCTCCCTTGGTTAAGTCCACCGATAAAACTCCTTCTCCCCCCCCCCCCCCACTTCCCTTAATACTAAATTGTCTCCATTCTTTCTATCCAGTGCCCGGCTATCGTCCTCCTGAATGTCCAGGCCATGATATTGCAAAGTCTTCCATCATCTTCTCGCTTTCCCCCTCCCCTTGTTCCCTCCACTTCATATTTCCTCTTATTCAGGGTTTCTTCATTCATCCTCTTCACATGCTTGAACCATTTCAACGTATCTTAGTCGGTCTTCTCAGCCAGTCCGAGCAGATCATCACGCCTGCCATCACGTCACACATCGTCCGCTGATATTTGATTTACAATTCATCAATAATCATCCTGCATTTTATATCTAAGACTCAAGATTCCTATCCATACACATATCATCTTTCAAACATACTCATCTTTATCACAACAGACTTACCTCTCCTTCTCTTCCACACGCTTCTTAGTGAACACAAAACCTAGGGCTATTTTTCCGCCCTATGATTCATTTTTGTTCCATCCGCTACGCTGCCATGTCCTCTCCCAAGTATCTAAAACACTGAAACTTCTCTAGGTTGTCCTCAGGCATACCTACATTCATGCCTTCCTGTCTTGATTCCTTCTTAATGCACTTCATCATCTTACTTTTCTTTACGTTAGCTCTCACCTTCCTCCTTTCACACTCTCCCTGACGTAGACACCAGCATCTGGAGTTTATGCCACCAGAGTCATTATCATCTGCAAACAACAACAAACTCATCATGCATATCCCCTTTATACCTTCAGCATGTTATAGACTCGCCCCTCGCTCCAATATCCTTGTATCTATCTCCCTCACCATCCCGCTCAAGATCAGACGACATCACGCGCCCGTACTGCAGACCTACCATCACCTGGAACCGTTCACCTTCCTTCCTGTTTACTCGCACACACGCTTTACTCTCCTGGTAAGAAAAATGAGAATATCTCCTCATATTATTCGATAGCTTTCCTTCTAGGCTATATATTCCTACACCTTTCACAAAGCATCTCTGTCAGTTCTACCATATGATCCCTCCAGATCCATAATTTCCATGTATAAATCCTTTTCTCGCTGTTAGTATTTCGCACAGAAATGCTTCACAACGAATATCTGGTCCTCATATTCTCTACCACTTCTAATGGTGCATTGCTCATCCGGAGACATTTGCTCTGTGCACGCCATAACCCTCTCAATCACAACTTTCTCATACACTTTACCATGTATGTTTTCATACTGCATTTATACATCTGTAGTTCAAACATTCATTTGTCTCCCTATATCTTGTACAAGTTCACTCTGTGTGCATTTCACCAGTCCTCTTGCACCTTACTTTGGGCCACATCAGCATCAAACATCCTGACATACCACTGAACAACATTAACCATTTTCTCCTGAGCAACTCATCTGCAATCCCAGTGTAATGTACTGCATTTCCTCACTTCATCTTACAAGAAGGTCTCATTCTTTTCACCACGACTCATACTCAGCGAGCCCCCTCATCCCTCCTGATCATCTTACACGTTAGCCAGTCCTTGATATCACTCACTCCATCTCCTCCTCGCATCGCTGGCTGTTACCGCGTCCCTACATGCTCCTCTTGCTGTCGGTCGCCCCGTCATTCTCCTTGTTCTCCTCACGCTATTATCTCCTTCCATAACATTTTCTCATCCTGCACGAAGATCATCGATGATTTCTCCCATCATCTTATTTACATGTACCCCATTGTCAACTCTCATATCTTTCTCTTGACCTCCTTTTGTCCTCTTTTAGTTGAACTTGGACCT
>JAUTXX010294459.1:0-13934 GCA_032273605.1 Panulirus laevicauda | reverse complement strand
CAGATAGCTCGACATATGTTACGAACACAAACTACATATGTCAAAGGTTATTTCTTTCGTAAACAATATCCTCTAATCATAGCTTAGTCATTAATCTCATCGCAAGATCCATTTACAGGATTACACGTGTAGCATTTTAATCACCCGTTGCGTCTAATTTCTCGTAGAATGATTCAGAGAAAGTACAATACTAGTGTGAAGTAGACGAGAACTTGAAGCTACTGAGACGGTATCTCCTTCTGGGACATAAGCATGCGAAGAGAGTGGAGATCCTGTTCTTGTGATCCTACTGCAGGAGGGAGGGAGAAGGCGTTGGTGAGGTCCCCTGAATGTGTGCCCCTGCAGAAGGAAGGGTGGGGGGTGTTGTCGAGGTGATGGTTATGTTGCTGCAGGTTGTAAGTCCCGCGATCGGCTGTAGGAGGTAGGACGCGTTGCTGAGATCCCTGTGGTGCTGCTGCAGGAGTGAGGAGGTGTTGGTAGGGCGCCCCGGTATTCCTGTAGGAGGGTCAAGGTCGGGGTTGTTTTCATCAGACGGAGGCGTGTGTCAATATGGCCATACATACCGAACGACGCTGATATATAAAGCCCGTCATTCAATTCATTGCCACCTTCGGGTAATACCTACGGCTTGTAGGTCACCAACGCCATCTACGAATGCGAAAATAAACTTTAAATGTAAATGCCAGAGTGCCGCCATGTCAGGAGCCCTTATGTCAATCATGATAATGGACGATGGAGCGACGCGCTTTTTGCGTTGCCTTCTCAGACTTGACATTTTCGTAAAGCAGGAAGAAGAGGAAAAAAAAGAGGAGAGATAATGGAAGTGCTTCTGATAAACTGATCCAGAATAAATGAACCACTTTTTATAGATATGGCGAATTTGAAAAAGCTTGAACTGTTCATTGAAATACGTCATTCACCACCATTTTCATTACACTATTAACAAGTATTTCCACTCACTATTGGCAAGTATTTCAATTATACCATAGACAACACTTCCACTATACACTCTACCAGCCCTCCCAATGTGCTGTGAACGAGTATTACCATAACACCATGAGCAAAGACTGCCATTATACCATTATCAGACACTTCAGGCAGATGATAAGCACTTCCATTACACCAATAGCAAGCACTTCCCTAACACCATTAACAAGTAATATATAGTATCTATGACAATGAGACGGAAGCAGATAAGACAGATGTGTGATAGGAATGATATGGACACTGAAAGTATTATCTAGATCCTTTATTATAACCAGTCACTTTCCTTCCTTGGGTAACAATACCCTACCTTTATGATCCTAAAGATTCACTCTATAATCTTGAAAATTCCTTAAACTCAATAGTATTAGTATTCAGCCATCATATCCTCTCAATAATTCTTCATGGCATAAGAAACCTGTTCACTTTATTCTTTCCAAACATATCAATATTTCTATATAAATTTACTTGAAAAATATTCATTCAAATCACCTAACATAAATCCACCCAGAAATGAGATAAGAGAAAGAATATAAATGATATTGATTCACAAACTAGATTTTCGAAAAGCAATAAAGATTTTGCAATTAAGTCTTGGACTTTGCCTTGATGAGTACAAAAGAAGAAACAGGAGCAGAGCACCTGGCTCCTCTCCTTGGTGGCAGGTTTTTGCACCATCATAAAAGGAATTCTAATTTGCATGATTTTTGTATCGTTCTGAAAGGAATTCTAATTAGCATGAATTTTGTACCATCGTAAAAGGAATTCTAAATTACTTGATTTTTAGCCATCATTTTTACCTCCTTTCATCCAATCTAACCAAACACAGTCTAATCATTCGACCAGCTCAACTATCTAACGTAGGTTAGGCTAATTCGAGCCCTCCTCACATAACCAACCTTGAACTTAACCAACCATATTGTATAGAAAAGTTCTGATGCTCTATGCTGCTCTAAAGCCAAGATCATTCCCCACTAAGTTAATTCTTTCATCACAATAATAATTTAGAATTAAAGAATTTATCATAGGTTGGGTTCTTCAGTATACTTCTTTTTTTTTATTTCCATTGACATTTCAATTTGTAATGCAATGTTCTAAGAGGGAACCCAAAAATCTAAAATTCTCATCTTTGTTCCTTCCATTTCGGAATTTCATCCATGTCTATTTTTCACTTACTCTCACCAATTTGCTTGACAGAAGGTAAATATTCTTCATATATTATACCCTTATGATTAGACCTAGGTATATCACACCCAATGCTTTCTTCACATTCTGTACATCCCACATATACCTATAAGCATAATCAGAATCCTTAACTATATAATCCCATTTCGATAACTAATTTCTCACTTTAATTAGTCTCCATTTTCAATGACCAAATTTATCAAGAGCTGATGTCCTCTTCAAATTATTATCCTTCTGTACGTCATATATACATGTTCTAGACGTAGATATGACTGGGATCTACCAGAATTTCAACGTCCCTCTTTCTCTTGCATAAGAAGAATAACTCCTGCAGGTCCTATGGATAACACTTTCCCTCTGCTGTATTAATGAAATGTGGTTTAGTGATATTGTACTCTCTTTGATGTGTTCGTAGGATGTCCATACATTTTACGTTGAATTAAGAAAATCAAAGTTAGGCATTGTCATGTATTGTCAGTAAAATATGGTTTGATAAAGTTGCAGTTTTTCTCTTATTCTCAGCAAAATATGGGTTCTCAGATCTTTGTTCTTTTTACCATTTATGAGATTATAAGTCGGCAAACTTTCTGCTATGCTTTATGAATGCTAGTTGGGAAGTTCATATTCTTTCTATTGGTCACTGAAATGCAGCTTGGAAAATTAGTGGTCTGTTTTGTTTGGGTTGATAGAATAAAGGCAGGCAAGTCCGCAGACTTTCTGTCTTATCAAAGAATTGTGGGTAGAGATATCTAGAGACTTATTACCTTATCCTTCCATATCAAAGGCCCTACTCACGGATAAAAGTCCGCTTGGAGGTCAGGCCTTAGATAAAACAAGATGGTGCTCAAAAGAGTAGGTTCCATTAAATTCCTAATAATTTCAGAGGACTCTTTCTATGTAAGGAAATGAGAAACCATTTTCCTTACTACGGTCTCAATGAAATCAGCCTTTAACCATAATGAAATAATACTTGAATATTGTAAATGTTCTGCTTATGAAGGCTCAGAATGACTTTTGAATGCCCAAAATTCAATGAACTGAGAACAAACATTTTATCAAATTCCTCATCCATTCTCATTTCAAAATTCACTTTTATTTTGGGGGGATTCTTTGTCTCTTCATACCTTCTCTTATGACCTTATCATCTCCTCGCTAACTCCTACAAGATACATCATTAATTAGTTTGCTTAATTTTTTTTTAATTGCCTTTAGCCTTTCATCCAGCCAATGTATAGGAAAATGAGCTCACACATATTGGAAAGACGACTGGAGGATATACTAAATATACAGAAGGATGAGGAAATAACATGATAAACTTCATTTTCAGAGGATATGAATCATTGAATGTTTCAGTAATTCTCTTTTATTCACATCTGTTTACCCACAATAAGAGAAATATACAATGCTCAAACATATACAATGCTCAAACAATACATTATATACAAAATTACAATATTACACCATTCACTAGTTATATTACTGTATACAATAAGACACAGCAGAAAATTATGCAAACCTCTGCTTCTGAATGTTTCATTTTTACTAGGGAAGGAATGCCTGTTTAAAGACCATACACAAATGTTAGAGGGCTCATGCCAATGTAGTGCTATTCCTTCCCTAAAATGGTATTTACTTTCCTTCCCTAAAATGGTATTTACTCTCTACAGGCAAGTATCAGTCTTATGAAGTATCAGTCTTATGCATCATTTACACAAAAGATGTTACCATCCAGCTTTAATGTAATAAGTATAAACGACTATTCACAACAGATTATCTTGGGATAACAGTGGCAGGATTAAAACCTGTCACAAGTAGGCCTTGTATAAGTGACAAAAGCTGACGAGAAGTCCAGAGGAACAAATGCAATAAGAATTAGTCCAATCTCTGGAATATGTACTTGCCACAATACAGGCACACATCAGAATCCTGTACTATGGAACTGAAAACCGGGCAGTACAATTAACAATATTATAACATATACATTTCCTGGTGACATGTTACAGGCACACATCAGAATCCTGTACTATGGAAATGAAAACTAGGCAGTACGATTAACAATATCATACCTTATATATCATCTAATCCTTTGCCATCCCATCTGAACAAGTTTACTATTTGTACTGATACCACTGATTTTAATACTAGTCCATATTTTAGCTCTCTTGCACTCATCCTTGGCTATGATTTATGGTCAAAGTACACATGAGATCAGGATCAATAAAAAATATGAAAGAAAACATTATCAAATTTATTATTTCTTCAATACTGTATTATCAACTGACTATGCACAGAAGTCAATTTTGTAATCACTCTACAACATCAACTTCCATGCAGAAGAAGTCAATTTTGTAATCTCTCTATAACATCAACTTCCATGCAGAAAAAACTATAAACTCCAATTCATCACCTATATCACTCCTACCTAAATGGTGCTAGTTATTAATCCAGATCTCACATATAAAGGGATATCAACAATGATTTGGAAAAAATAAACATATATGCTTTGTGCCTGATGAAACTGTTGATAATTATGTAAAACAAGCTTTTCTCTTCCTTCATGTTATGACATTTAGAAGAAATTTAGCAGAGATAAGCCCATTCCATCAATTATCCAACTCACCAAATGCATGGAATGTTGAGAAATCCACTCAACAAAGTCCCCTTTAGAACTTATCACCCATCTTAGCTTTTGATGTCTGCAATGGAAATTAAAGCAAGTTTAGAGATAAAAAAGATAACTGGTGTCAGTGCATTATACATGACAGGTAGAGTGTATATGAGAAAAAATGGCCATTCTTTCATCCGTTCCTGGCACTACTCTGCTGACATGAGATATGACATGAGATAATCTACTGCATCCATGAATTCCACTCAAACTGAACACTGTATACTACAATATTACAAAAACTGAATTCCACCAGATTAAAATCTTATTTTCCAAATGAACAACAAAGAAACTGGGAACTAGAGACTTTATACAAGTGTACAAGTAACTGGATCACTGGAATTCTAGTAGTCTTGGCTTTTAATTGGTAAGCATCCATTCACAGGCTGTTTAATAAGATATTCACACTGGTAGTCTAATATCTTGTGTGATACTGTCTGTGCTGCCAAAGACTCCCATATGGATATGAGCCTCCATGGTTTTGTGTGAAGTACAGAAAATCAAAGATCCCTCCCAGTGTACTAGCAAAACCACCAACTTTCATCAGCGTATCCCTCATGACTAGATTCTTACCGTCATGGTAAACTTTCTCTATTTACTCCCAATTTTTCTTCACATCAAAAATAAAATGTAAACTCTATCTTCTCCACAGTCTCTATCAATCTATATCTTTGATGCCTACTCCCTTCAGGAACTACCTCAAAGGGGTAGCCACAGCAACAGTCTTCATAACTAATGAACTTCAATGCTGCTTCTCAGACTTTAGTGTCTCACCCTTAACAGGGCACTGGCAGAGGGCAAGTCTCGTGCAGTGTTTGCAGAGGCTCCTATCTAATGTTCCAACTGAATACTTCTACTTAATATTCCTCCTTAACATTATTTTCTATCTAATGTTTCACCTAATGCTCCTACCTAAATGTTCCTACCTACTTCTATCTATTGCTCCTACAATTTTGCCAAAATGCAGAGCTAGCACATAGCACTCACCACAGGAAAATCTAGTTACAAAGAATGAGCTGTTTGAGTTGTTATCAAGTGTTATGCATGACAAGGAGAGATTGTATGCTTGTGGACAAAATACCAGAAGTCGACACATGGGTGAGGCAGAAAGATAAGAAAACTAACTAGGTCAGAGGAGAGGAGTACAACTTGACAACCACTTAAGTGCTGGCTCACTATTCAGCCGTCACTAACCCTCCTGATACCCATAGTTTCATTCATGTCATAATCATCCAAACAACTCCTATGGTTTGCTCTTAAATCCAAACTTCCTCTTACTTACAATATCATTTTGAGAACTGGAACTTACCTGCAAGATGCCAACAATAAGTCCAAAGAGTCCAATGGCGCTACCGAAGATCTCCACAATGAGGATACGAACAAAGAGAGAAGCATCAGCAGCATCAGCCAACGCAGCAGATGATCCTGTGTAAAGTTTTATCAAACTCATGAACAAGATATTGTAAAGAAGAAGAACTATATACGGTCTAGCAGTATTCTGTGATGAAACAAATCCCGGCTACAGTGCACTAGAATCCATATGGGTAGTAAGATAATGTGTCAATAGTTATGCTAGTTGAAAACAGAGTGGGTGTTTAGTGGTGCTAAAAATGTATAAGTATTTACTTCATGCTGAGTTGTGTGCTGAAAATGGATTAATGATTGGGAATCTTTATCTACCAATTTAAACCCCTATTTCACACATTCTCTACTTCAGATTTCATAACACCCATCAATATGAGAAATATATGACAAGAGAAGATAAAACAAAATAATGAGAAAACCATGAGAAATCCACTTTAGATTGCTAAGTTTCATCACAGTATGTTGAAAATCCATCTTACCAACAATTCCAACTGACAGGCCACAGAAGAGATTAGTGAGCCCCACAGTGAGACCAGCAGCAAACATAAGGTAACCAGAGAGGAGGTTTTGTTCAAAAATCTTGTTATCTTCCTCTGCTTTATCTTCTGAATATTCCTGCAAAATATGGATGGCAATATCAGCAATACTGTTACTGATGTAATTTTTCTAGTGTGTTTTTACAAATCTGTTCCACTGTCACTGCTGTTCTATCTGACAACAGACAAAGATTTTGGAGCTCCTCCACTAAGTGAGAACCTTGCCCACAAGAACAAACTTTTGTAAATGTTTTGAGGGATGCTGTTTAGTCTTCAGCACTTGAATGAGTAGGTATTGTAACAGATTCTACAGGTGTCATCCTATTCTCATTGTGGGAATCAAAACATGAAAAGTACATAAAATTATAAGATTTTTATCATGTCTAAACCACTGGCTCAATCTCATGGTTACTCTGATTCAATACACAATCATTCACCACAACAAAGGATTGGAAGAAAATTGATGCACTTCATATTTCTTATCAATGTGGAATTAACAGGTAACAACACAATAAATACCATTACTGAATAAAGAATGTAATCACTAACCTCCAAAATTCCAGCAAGGATGATAGCAATAATAAGTCCATAGATAGCTACAGCCTCACAGAAGATAACAGAGATGAGATTCTTAGTCTTAATACGAGGAGCACGGACACCACCACCAACTATGCTCACTCCCGTTGTGTGGATACCCCTGTTTAGGTTTACATAAATATCAGTTCAGAGAACTATTCTGAAAAATGAGTCATGCAATATCAAATATAGGAATATCTACCTAAAAAAATACAGAGCTGTTTTCTTACTTCCTAAGTAAATCAGCATCAACTACACCTATGTAAATCCACCCCGAAGCTACCTAGATCCGAGGTTCCCAACCTTTTTGAGGTATATCTATCTATATATCTGATGCCTGTTCCTAATTGGAACTCCCTTAAGGGGGTGGCCACGGCAAGAGAGTCTCTATAACAAGAAAATTCCAGTGCTGCTTCTCAGCCTTTATGGCCTTAACCTCAACAGGCCACTGGCATACAGCAACTCCAGTGCAGTGCTTCTTTAGCTTGCTATCAAAACCTGCTCTAAGACAGTAATTTACATGTTGCCACTACAGAATTTCAAATTTCATTAAATACCCATGAGCTAATATCAAAAAAGTTTAAGAGTACATAGTAGTCCTGGCATTCCTCAAAATTATTCATGTTTAGGAACAAAAAAGAGAAGAAATGATTTACATTTTCTGCAAGATATTTGCAACACTTTAAAACTCTGCTATGATACTGCCTCAGTGCCAGAGAAAAACTGATACTAGATAAAACTTGGTGAGCTTCATGACTGCCATACCAAATTCTAAACCTGCAAAATAATTCAATGAACAATATTGCTATGGCATGGAATTTACTTTACATTATGATGACCACCTCTACTTCCATCAACGGTAAAAAAGAAAAAAAAATGGTTTACTCACATAGCAGCTCCAACAACAGACAGGGATACAGTCAACCCAATCCCGGTTGCACCCCAAAAGTATGGTGAGACATTAGTCAAGAACCAGCCAAAGTCGATCCTCTCACCCTGCCCTGTGATAACGTAGCCGATACCTAGTAAATAAAAGTAATCAGTAAGAATCATGCAAGTGTGAAAACATAGCATTAATACTGGGATGTTTCTGGACATTCATTAACATCCAGAAAGCATTCATACTGACAAAAGGTAAAGCTTTATGAGAAAAAAAGGTGTTTTAACAGCATAAGTTGCAATACAGAAATTTTCAGAACTCATTTAACATTACATTTTGTTTAAAATACAGGAAACAATCAGAATATGAAGATTATTCTCAAACACTAAACCTCAGTTATTCTAGACATTACTGCTACTAATATGCTATGCAGTTTGTTAAGAATTAAGAACCTGAACAATATTTTGTCTACTTGCCAATAGCAGCGAGGAGAAGTAAATAAAGGTAGAGTCCATATTGCAAGTAGCCTTTTATGTATCCCATGGTTGGAACCCTCCTGAAAACTTAAACATCAAGTTATTGCATGATTTTACAAAACATTGTACATTACAAAAGTTTACAATCAACATCAATATCCGTCTGCTAACTATATGATAATAATAGTATCAGTAGTATCCCAAGAGCCAGGGTAGAAAGAAAATTAACTCAGCATGTCACATGAAGCAACTAAGAAGGCTGGAAGTGGGAGGCAAGAAATCATCTCCTCCTTTACCATTTCTTTCCAAAACAATGAAGAAAAGGAGCAAAATGAGGATATTCCTCTGAAGACCCAATTGTCTATTCCTGACATTACGTCACCAACATGGGTAAGTGCAAACAAGCATGAAATACAAGAAAATAATAATATCAACAAAACAATAAAAAAATTTCTTTCACACCCTTTTGCCATTGCCTGCATTAACAAGTGGTTGTACAGAAACAGATGACAACCAAAGAGAAAAATCCTATTATGGCTCCGTCATTCCTTCGTTTGGAAAGTAGGAGTACAGGGGATAATGATTTCCAGCCCCTCTTAGTCATCTTCTGCATACATACAACAAATTTGAGGTAACCTTTTTCCCCTATCCCCAGGAACAATAATAATAATAATAGTAATAATAATAAACAGATGTATTCCGTGCAAGAACCATTTCGAGTATTGATAAAAATGTGTTCCTTAAAAACCCTGCCATTGTCAAAACCACTTTTGGCAAAATACTGGGCCTATAGTTAAAGTCCGATTAAGGGGAGTAACCCTTGGAAGATATGCCTTAAATGGATTTCCCCACTAGTAGTGAGGGAGACCAGACACTTGTGTTTCTAAACACAGACTATCTGAAGATCCATCAAACTTACTTTCATAATGAATGATATTAAGGCAATAATAGTATGAGTTAAGAATTATAAAAACAGATAATACAACAGCAAAAAAACAAGAGAACCCATGAAAACCTCAAGAAGCCTCCCTTGCAGTCAAAATTTACTTTAATGTTCATTACGCACATCAAACTATACCAGTTACTCACAAGACTAGATCGTTTCTGGGAAAACCAAGCATAGAAATATAAATACAAGAAAGTACACAAGACCGGACATGACATAAAGAATCTAAGCTTTGACGAAGAGCTGACAGAAGAGGACTCCACAGGAGGCCTACAGTCAGAAGATCTGCGAGTATCTGTATGAAAATGCACGGTCAACATGGCACCAGATGTCAACAAACAGTTGGAACTGTTAGCAGCCATGCAATCCCCAGCAGAAGACGAAATTACTATTATGTCTCTGCCATCACTCTAGTTGCTAGGTGAGACTGGGTTAGATTTTTGTGGGTTATCTCGATATCATACTATATAATATCTACTTTCCGTCAACTGACCCTCACATTTTGCCCGATATTCATAACCCTTTATTGCCTTATAAAGCCCTAAATTAAGCATCACAACTGTAATATTCAGATGTAACAACAATGGAGATCTATTCTAAAATAAAAATCATTCCCCCCCCCCCCTGTAAGGGAGGTCACAATAGAGAAGTCTTTGGAATGACTGTTTTCGTGGTTTATCTTTCTAGCTAGAACTAAAGACATACCTGAACTGGATCCGAATTATATAAAATATTATGATGAGTAGCTTATGTTATAGAGGACCAAAGCCTCCAATTAAATATCACCTCTGAAGCTATGTAAATATTAGATAAGCAATTTTTCTCCACCAGCCAAGTCTAAGGTATGACCACAGATCACTTTATTTTTCAATTTATGATCAATTTTTTGACAAACTACCCTTCGATCTCTTCCTAAGACTTACATATCTTATCCAAATCATCTAAATTGGAAATTAGTTCAATCAATCTCTCTTTTATATAAAAGTAAACAATCTTCAAACATTACACTGGGGACACATTTGTACATCTTGTATGGCAGGAATCACTACTATTTCTATCATAACAGTTATGATATAGATTACTTCATCTCTCTACATGACTTGGAACACCATTAATCTCACCTTGGCACTGTAGGAACGATAAATTTCAGCGGTGAGGCAAATGTTCAGCTTTCCTGCCTCACTTTGACAAGATGCTGAGGATCGATCACCTGACTCAACTTTCATAAGATTTAGGTAGAATTTTTCAAATATCAAAGCTATATTCATTATATTTAATATTTTTATAAGTTTCAAATATTTTTACTAAGTTGTGTGACCTAATCATTGTATTTATATATTTTATCTAATGTCATATTTTACAAAATATTTTGGGAAATATTCTGCTGTAATGGTATTTTCACTACCAAGTACACAAAAATACAGTAATTTGAAATGAAATTGGGAATACTGATACATTAATCATAGTGAAAAAGCTCTGTATATTTTCATTAAATTGGTTTTAATGTGATATTATCATGTAGATCAAAGAATAGTGATGGAATACTGTGGTAAGAGTAACGTTCATCACCGTGTTGTTGTTAGTGTCCCAGTGTGAGGTGGTGAAGTGTTATTGTGTTGGTTGTTTGTCTTTATAACATTTTTGACACGTATAGCCACCCTCTCCTGCCTTGACTAAGAGTTAAACATCAATGAAATTTATATTTTTGTATGTGGAGAGGCGCCATGAGGCCGTGAGAGACACCAGACGGGGTTGTTAGCCAGGAAATGACAAGCGCGATTTGCGGCAGCCTTGAAGTTCTGGGCAATATTTCGGGGAATTAAAGTGGTTTTCAGTCCAACAGTTTGAACTATAGATTACTTGTATAGCTCCCTGCCATCATGCCTGGGAAGAAGAAGAAATATAATGCAAGATTTCCACCGGTAAGTGTCTGGCTGTGTATTTAGAGGGTATGTCAGTGGTTGCTATGGTTATCGATAAGTTAGCAGCTGCTCACCCAGGCCTGGGGTGACCTCACCAAGTCATTAACTCATTCTGCAAGCAGTTAGCAGTCTGGTGTCCCTGTCATAAGCAGCCTTAGGATCATATTTCTCAGAATGCTCCATGGTATTTGGCTAAGTGCAACCCAATGGCTTCGGGTATGGGATGGTATCTGTAGGTTGGAGGCTATGGGTATGTGACCTAAGAAAAGTCCAGTTTGTGATTTGATGATAGGCTTTTTTAGTTCACTTTGTAAATCAGGAGATGGCTACTTATGTTTCGGGTGCTTTGTAGTTTGTTGCGATTACAGGTATACCTGCATAGGACCACTCTGTCTGTATCTTTTGTATTGAATAAGGCATATCATGGATTCTGTACGGTTAGTTGATGTTAAAGTAAGCAATATATTTGTAGAAATATTAACACCGTATGCAAACCGTTATAACCTCCCTAGCAGTCAAGATTTACCTCAACATCTAATATTGTAATTGACATACGCCAGTCTCTTTAATGAAAATGTATCATTAGAATGGAGTTGGATGCCTTCAAGCAGACTGCGAGTGACTGTATGATCCCCAGCAGCAGACGAATTCAATGTTTATATTTCTATCATGTCATTTACTAAATTCCAGAAGGTGATGGTTTTTAGGTTCTTTTGATGCTTCACAAGTGAATTACTTTAACTTCATTCATCCCCATATCTTACCTAATATACAGAACCATACTGCTTTATTCATTTTAGTAAAATATAATGCTTCAGATCATGTTTTTCAACTTATGTTCATAAACTCCGAATGATGCTGAATTCCATTAAGGTTCGAGAGAATTATTATCAAGTTGATGAAATATACCTGCAATGCTTCAGGACCCCTTGTTAACTAACAAGAACAAAAATTTGTTGCTTTCCTCTTGGTATTTTATGAATTTGTTTTGTAGTCTTTAACCTGTTGATGGTATGCCATACCTCCTGGCCTCTGAGGAATAGATGTTATATAAGTAGAGTGAAAAGCAGTTTGTCATGAAATACAAGAATATCGTATAAGAAAAATATAACATTAAGAAACAAATGATGTAGGCCTCAACCCCAACGAGGATTAACAAACATCTAGTGATAGCATATAACTAAGGTAACAGTATTTTGCTAGGTGTTGTCTTTTTATATGTTACACTGTTATAATATTTTTCATACATTACCCTGGCATTGCAGAACATAGTGTCAGTATATAAAGCTAATAGCCATGCAGATTTGAATGATTTTTGGTAATGTACTAGTTTAGGTCCACATTGCGATTGGCTTTAAATTTTGAATGACTTGTTACTGTTATATTAGTGATATGTTTATAGAGTATAGTACAGCAGCAGTTGTGGAGCATGATTTGGAACATCATATTTTATTGAATGATATTAGAAAAGGCGATAGTGGTGAGGGTTATTAATATTTGGAAAAATTTTATTAATGTAAAAGTATGTAATACATTTGTAAATATCAGTATAGCTTAATAAAAACTCATCTGAAGTCACCCGATAGCTGAAATAGTAATGAAAATATGGTGTATAGTACCAATATTAGATTTCCCTGCTACTGGGGATCACATGTTTACCCTGTCTGTCACGTGTTTCCTTACGTCCAGTACTGTTTTCAGAGTGTTCACTTATGGATGTGGCATATGTTTCGATTTAGGTCAGATAAAAATCTTGACTTCTTGGAAGTTTAGAGTAGGTTCCTCTTGTGGAGATTGTTTATTTTTTGTGCATTATCTTTCAGTAAAATACATTGATCCAAATCTTGTACCACAATAGCTGTTATATTTAACAAACAAAATAGCTAGCAAAACAAAATTCAGTACAATCCAAAATCAATAGCAATACAGAGCTAAGCTAGACTTTTACTGGCTTGCTTAGGTGAACATGGAAGTTAGCTTTGGATATGGTTGACTTTGCGTAAAGTTCCAGTTTAGGGGTACCACAGAAATGACGTATGGATCTAATTGAAGCAAATATCAGCTTGAATGTGAAGTAAAACTCAATTAAACACTAGAAGCAATGTAACAGCAGAAGTAACCTGATGAAAATCTCTCCTAACTTCACCTCAGGGGCTGATATACACCTTAATGACTATAGTAGCCAAAATAGCTCTACCAAAGATATTGTCATCTTCATTTTGCCAAATTGGCTACATGTGGTTGGAAAAGGTAAACACAAGTAGTGAACACTAAACAGACTGTAAAGAACTTCTCAGCAAATGCTTGCAAATGTGATAATTGATCTTTTTTTTAAACAACCAAAAATAGTAAATATAGGCTGTTATGGGAAGAGAGCTAAGGTTCTTGTAGGTTCTGTT
>JAUTXX010294348.1:0-13935 GCA_032273605.1 Panulirus laevicauda | reverse complement strand
TGTGGCGGGGTGGCGATGGGAATGAATAAAGGCAGACAGTATGAATTATGTACATGTGTATATATATGTATATGTCTGTGTGTGTATATATAAGTATACGTTGAGATGTATAGGTATGTATATTTCTGTGTGTGGATGTGTATGTATATACATGTGTATGTGGGTGGTTTGGGCCATTCTTTTGTCTGTTTCCTTGTGCTACCTCGCTAACGCGGGGGACAGCAACAAAGTGAAATAAATAATAATATAAAAATAATGTACATTGAACCCATTGAGAATGTGTAGATTGTTTGATGACGTAAGTGATGAGGAGGAACACTTACCCTGTACATCAGTTGGTTGAGGAAGTCCAGCTTTAGAAATATGTGGAAATACATGACAGAGATGAGTTTTAATGGGATTATGTTAGGAAGAGGGAGACCAGTGTAGGAGATCATCTCCGCCATTCATCACATGGAATGAACTATATAGAATATGCACTTCATTTTCTCCATACACAGTCCTTGGATGATGGAAGACTTTGGTAACAGGTGACTCAAAAGACATCGACTATTTTAAAAGAACACCTCTAATATTCTCCCTGCACATGCCAGCCACTCTTCCTACTCACACATATTTTTAGTGTGAGCAGTATAATATTTCCAAATACGTTATTGTTTTTCACAACAATGCTGTGCCTTTTCGTCTATAGGCCAGAAGAGGAGGAGTCTTGCGACATGGGCATTTGGAGATGGTCCGCTTAAGTATAGCACGCAAAATTGATGTTAATAGAATGTTTGCTATATGGAGAATTGACGCACCTTGGAAGCCAGTGACAAAGAAGGGCCAGGGTAAGAGGATGGGTGGCGGCAAAGGCTCTATTGATCACTACGTTACACCCATAAAAGCAGGCCGAGTCATTATTGAGTTTGGTGGAAAGTGTTCATTTGATGAGGTAAGTTAGACCTAAAGTATCATAACTTTTTAACTCTTAAGATCATTTTATTGTAGTGTTTTAACTCAACATTCGTATCTTGTTAATTATCATGAGTAGTAGTCTATATTTATATATCACTGGTGGGTTTGGTATATTTTCTGTGAGGGCTGGATTACCTTATTATTATTGCCTACTTTGTTTATATGGAAATTTATGTATGATTAACCAAGGACCAATTTCTCTGAAAGAATCCTGGTTGTACTTGGAACCTCTTTGAAGGTCCCTGCAGCCAAAGCTATGCTACTCCCAGTTGCATCTGGAGTGTGATGTCATCATGCTTGTATTAATTTGTTAATGAATGGGATGGTTAAGGAGATAGATACTGTAGTTTTGGAGAGAGGGTTGTATACACAGTCTGTAACAGGTGGGGAGGTCTGAGAGATTAGTCAGTTGTTGCTTTCTTATGAGGCACTGGTGGCAGATTCTAGTAAGAAACTGCAGAAATTGGAATCGGTGTTTGGTAGTGTGTGAAAGGAGAAAGTTGAAAATGTGAATATAAGTAAGGATATTTGGTTTACTAGAGCACAGAGACAAGTTAGTTGGGTTGTGAGTTTGAAAAGAGAAAACTTGGAAGGAAATGAATTATTTTAGTTACCTGGGAATGGACATTGTAGCGAATGGAACCAAGGAAGTTAAGTCATAGGATAGGTGTGGGGGCAAAGGTTTTGGGAACATTGATGAAGATGTGGAAAAGGAGGCCACTGTCTATGAGTGAAAATGGGTAATAGCCTCAATGGTGTTGTATGGATGCAAGGCATGAGCTATAAGTTAGAATGTACTAAAGAGAGTGAATGAATTTGATATGAAGTGTTTTGAGGGCAGTCTTTGGTATGAGGAAGGTAGATTAAGTAATGAAATGATTAGAGATAGGTATGTTAAGTAGAAGAGTATGTTTGAAAGGGCTGAAGAGGGTGTGCTGAAATGGTCAGGGCATACGGAGAGAATGAGCGAGGAGAGGTTGACCAAGAGGATACATTCCTATTGGTTAAAGGTGTGCATGGGATGGAGTGAATTGGAGCAATATTTTATACAAGGGGTGATATGCTTGTCAGTGAACTGAGCAAAGGCTTCTGAAGCAGCCAGGGGAAACCACTAAAAGGTCCCTGTGGAGCTTGGTTGTGGATAGGGGATGTGGTTTTGTTGCATTACATATGACAGCCCCAGGAGTCCCTTTTATTTTTATAGGCTCCTTCCTCAGTCAAATAGCCACCAGTCAGAACCAAAGATCATAAAATGTAGTGATGTTATGTGTGTGTCTATGTACAGAGAGTCCAGGGCAATTGAGAAGAAATTGCGTGGTGTCTTTTTTGTGACCTGGGCATGTCCAAGGATATGTTGATCTGGGGATGGGTGATGTCCAGAGTGTAGATAGGAATGTTAGTCTTGTTTGCCCGGGGAGTATTATATCGGGAAGTATTTTATCATTAGCTGTATGTCTGATTGGGTGGTATTGAAACATTGAGTTGGGTGGGCAGTTGTTTATAATGCTTGTTGGGTCATTTCATTGTGTGTGTTTTGTCAGTGTCTTGTTTGTTGGAATGGGGATCTACAAATATAGGCTGTTAAAGTGTAAGGTAATGGCAATTTTTTTTATTTCTGTTTAGGGGTTGATGGTTAGTTACAGAATGATTTGGAATCCTGTTGAAATGGAATTGTACTGGGAGGATATTTGTTTCATTGTGTATCCCTGTAACACCCTATCATATTCCTATATCCCACGAAGGATACTCATTTCTTAATGTTATATTGTTTTGAATGGTGGAAATTCAGGGTCATGCTGTTTTTAGGGTTGAGTCACACATATTCCTCTGACAAAAATCTTATTAGACTCAGGAGTAACCTAAGTCTGTACCTTGGTGTTTACAAAAACTAAATGTCAACTACATTTTAGAAATGGACAATATATGTCATACTTTGATATTGTGACTTTTTGTGTTAGTTGATACTGAAAGATGAATACTCCGTCTTCGTAAAATGTTTTATTTGTTCCAATTTTTATTTACAGGTGAAACCATTGTTAAAGATGATTGCCCATAAATTGCCATTCCCTGCGGATGTGGTTAGTCAGGAAACACTTGAAGCTTCTCGGCTGGAGGCAGAACGACGAGAACGCGAGAATGTTAACCCATACACCTTCAAATATCTTATTCAGAACAATATGTTGGGCTGTCACAACTGGATCAAAGATATTGATAAACAATATTTTGGAAAATATACATGAATTTGTAAAGGTTTTCCTAAGTTTAAATCAGTACGGTTTGTTGCTTTCTTAATAGAAACTTACGACATTTTTAATATTTCTTTTTACTTGATTGTCATACTCTTCACTTTTTTCAGTAAGAATTTCCTTACAGTTGTTACCATGCCCACCCATTTGTCAAGCAGTAAATTTGCCTTAAGAGAACTGCAGAATGCTTTTGCCGAGGAAAACAAACTTTGAAGTTGCTCCATTTTTTCCACTCTTCATTTACCCTGAATGTTATCCACTGTACATTTTGTATTTGAATTATTTTGGACTGTACAGCTGAACATCATCCATGAAATGCTGGGGTTTGAAAATTAAAGTGTAAAATGGACACACAAGATATATATGTAAGTGTATGACATATAATACATACGAAAGTATCATAAAGTGATTGAATGATGTAGTTTATTAAAAATTTCATAGTATTCCATAATTTGTAATTAAAAGATATTAATAAAGTAACTGGTAAAATAACAGAAAACTGAAGTATTGATAATAGATTTCATAGAAATTATAACTTTTTGCTGTTTTGCTTTATTTCCTGTGATGTGGGCCCCCATACTCCTCTCCCAAGGGCACATACGCCAACCTCTTCCTTGGGCCTATGCCAGCTATTGGCAGCCGGAGTTACTAGGTATAAAGATGATGGTAAGAGATGTCATGGTAGAGGAACACCACAGTGTTGCACTGGTGATTTTGTAAAGGTTAGAAATAATGTGCTGACATACATTACAGTTGATGGGAAGGTATGTCTAATTCAAGAAGGGGTATATGAATGGGTTTCATGCATGAAATGTAATATTTGACGTTTCTTTGGTGTCACATACATTTAGTTTGGGTTAAGATGTTTCTAGGAGATAAAGATGATTAAGACACTTTAAGCCCTTCACACATCTCTACTTTAAGCCCTTCACACATCTCTCATTTCAAGCTCTTCTATTCTTTTCAAACCATACCTGTCAATTCACATTTACCTTGCAATAAACAATAAGAATGAGTAACAAAAAAAGTTATCCAAAAATTTTTGTTTGCACTTCTTTCCTGCTGTTGATGTCTCCTAATGTGTCCTAGGAGCCACAGAGTTGAGGTACAAAATATTATTGGCTTCCATTTCATAAAATAGTAAAACTTAAGAATCATACCATTCTATGTAAAAAAGATACACCACATAGAAAGGCCATTCAATTCTTTCTCCCTACATGTGTAAGTTCCACAATGTAAACTAATCCACTTATGGCCATATAGATATTCAATTATGTCCTTTTGCTATCCCATAAGCTGTGAAGAGTAGGAAAGTCTGACTGAAAGTTTTTAGGTTTCAGCCAAGATGAGTAGAGATTATCTTAGACATATTGAAGGTGAGAATTGGGCCACTTAAGATAACTTTTTTTCTCTTGGCTTAATGTGCATAGGCAGTACAATATGAAAACAAGTATGAAAGATAAACGTCACCAATCCTTTTGAGTTTCCACCCTTGAGCTCTACTCCCAAACCATTATCAACAACACTAAGGTTCAAAAGATAGCCACTTTGATTTCGCATTATATCATCACTCATAAGATGTGAATATTATAGATATATCTATTCGCTACCTTGCTGCCGCGAGAAACCGATCAAGAGTGACAAAATTATAACTTGGAAAAATTGGTCGGCTTGATGAAAGTACCATAAGTCAATTAAGATATTGGCGAATTAAAGAATATCTTGGCCTTACCAAGATAAAGAAAGGGAGAAAGTAGAGAGAATGATATGGTAGAAGCATGAAGCAGCGTTTTGAATCTATGGCACAGCAATATGGTATAATGATTCCTGAAGAATATATTAGGGGTACAACAGAAGGGCCACTGTGATGGTGGTGTATCTGTCCTCACTTTTCCAGCCATTGGGACAAGGGGCAGCCTTAGGCAAAGCCAACAACAAGAGGCGTATCATCATCTAATGTATTTTGTACATATTTTTATCCTTGCTGAGGAGATGTATATAAATCTTTTCTTTCAAAACGAAGGTTCTATCTTTGTGAAAGGATTTCATAATCGTCCAAAGAAAAAAAATAGACTAGCAAGATAAAGTCAAATATTGAAGAGTCCAACTCGGGAGATGTTGTACCCCATAGCAAACAAAACCTAGTAGTGAAAAGTAATCAAATCAAACTTTTACCTCATATTCCGTAACTTATATGTATATTTATATATACTGCCTTTTACGTTTATGAGACAATTGAGGAAAATAACAATAAGTGGCACCTGTCTGGGTCAGTGCCAAGATGGCTGCAATCAGCAGTCGAAGCATAGGCCGGCTTCTGCAAAATCTTCATCGAATTAAGCTTTCTAAAGCATCAAAATTAAATTATGTTTATGCTGCATTTTTCCACAGCTCTTCTTCTCGTAATGGTAAGCCGTGTGACTATTTTTCGCATGAGAAATATTTTTAGTATTGATTTAGGGCGATCGCCAAAATATGCGATGAAGTAAGACTTGGTCGAAATTATTCAGCTGTCATTCTTGCCATTCCATCACTCAGCACAATGTGGGAAGCAATCAGTGGATATTTAAATACCTGTAATAGGTCAGTAAGTGTCATGACAGCATGCTTCATATATACTCATACGATCTTGTGTCCCGGTGGAATGGTTTGAAGGGAAAGTTCTCTGATTTAAAGATGGTACGGAAATAGTTAAGGAATTTGGAAGAAACGCATATTAATGTGTGCATTGTACTAAGAAGAAGAGATTAAGACTAAGGGAGCATGACTTAGAACAATGGTTTTATCGTACTTATAATGAACATCTCTTGGATGGCCACAATAAAGAAGGCTAGAAGTCGACAATACCATTGAAAACCTCTTTTAAGGGCTGAGATTTACCTTGATATTCATTAGTAATCAAAATTCACCTACAACACTCATGAGCTTCCTTTTGCTCTATTAATTGCATGATGGGAAGAAGTGGGTATTATTACTGTTTCGGACATTTTGGGAAGGTTAATGTTGAAATTGTTTTCCCCGCTGATTTTTGATGTCTTTTAGAACGTTTCTGGCCTTCATTTTTATCGCAGATCACTCCCTTTTTGTGATTTTACCGGAAAAGTAAGTGCCTTAGTGAACACAGTGAATAAACCTCGTAGTGGTAATGTTCTAGTTCAGAGCCAACACAGAAATGATGCATATCATTGGAGCTCATAGACTTAGACTAGGGAAGTGTGATTTGTAGTGTTATTTTCTCAATCCTTTGATGTTAAATACTGGCTCAAGTTCCAGTTTAGGGGCACCACAGACATAACTGGGATGAAGCACGTATTGATAAACTCTGTATATTGAGAAATGAGATAGACTTGGGGAGCTTTATATATTTTTCATATGAATAGTAATAGATGGGCTGTGTTCGTCAGGTAAAATTAAGTGAAATCAGTAGAGTATATGAAAACCTCACCCAGCTTCACCTAGGGAAGAGATTTACCTAAGTGTTTAGTATTAATGTATGATCACAATATGCCAAAGACATCACCATCTTTACGCTGCCATATTAGTTGCATGTTGTAGGAGGAAGTTTAGGAAACGCACTCAGTTACCGTGAAGCATACTTCCCTGCAGTTCAGTGCAAATGACATCGTAACATTCTCATTTTTTAGAAAAATATAATGTACATATAGGTTGTGACTACGACATGATAGGTGAGGTTTTCCTAGGTTCTGTTGATTTCTTGAAATTGGCCCATGCTTTTCCCAGGATCATTTTATCTTGCCACTGTCAACATGTATTGCTGTAGGATAAAAAGTAATGTTCCTAATAATTTGTTTAGGTTCTGAGTTGCTTCTCTTAATTTAAAGGAATTCACTGATGTGTATTTCTTCTAAATTCATGAGTTAGTTCCTCAGTGCCCCTATACCAGAACTGTACCCCTCCTAGCAACTGAATCTAAGCGATGCCATAACATTTACAGTAATTTATCAAATCATTTCAGCATGGCTGTTAGCTCTGGATATTGTGAAATTTTGTTCTGCAGTTGTGTATTGTTTAGGGAATACTATAGCAGTTGAACATTATTTATATGTTATTGAGCATATTGAATGAAACATGGTAATACATCAAGAAAAAACATCACCTATCCTAAATTGTTAGTTTTATTTTGTCTTAGTAACAGATTGCTAAAGTAACTGATATGCCTTTTTCAATTAATATGATATCCTCTAAATTTCATCTGCATTACCTGGGCTGTGGCAGTACTTGCTCAGCATGATAATTCAGGGGGTAATGTAGACTTGCTTAGTTCCTCTCCGTAACCATCACTCCTCCTACACCTTCTTCATTACCTTTTCCAGTAAATTTTCATCAAAATCACCAAGTTGTTTCAGTTATAGTCCATACGTAAGTGATAGATTGGTAAAATAATTGCTTAGAAATGCAACCCCGCTTATAGTGGGTTTCAATTGCTGAAATGACAGATCTCATGACTTTAATCCTTTAGTAGAACGTGAGAGGAAGGGTAGTTTCAAAGACACTAAAGCCAGCCAGAATTAGAAAGATATAGCAGAGCAAGGATTAAGTACTGCAAGGTATGGAGGAAGGAGCGGAGAGGTTTTGAAAAGGGCATTATAGACAAGGCAAAAGACAACCCAAAGCATTTCCATAAGTTCATGAGGACTTGTTGGCTAAAGAATATCCAATGTGACCAAGGGACTCAGAGGGAAGAGGACAAGGAGTTATGTGAGGAACTAAATGATGCTACACCAGTGTTAGAAAGGTGGGCGGGAGAAGTCAGAAAGTATAAAAATTACGTTTAACAATTATAAAGATTAACTGTAATGATATACTCTGGCTGTTTAAATAACTTCACCCATATGACACATAGATTAGCTGAAGTTTCTTCATATGTGCTGAAGGAATGCACTGAGGCACTTGATAGCCCTCTCAAAATGCTGTGTAACAGGATGTTAGAGAGAGAGAGGGGTAGCTTCAGATGTTCAGAAGGGTACAAATGTTATGTATTTCATTAAGAAAGCTGACAAGGAAATTTCATTGCATGATAGGCCAGTTTTGTGGCCAGTTCTGGTTTATAGAACTCTGAAGAGATAATCAGAAAGCAAATGAATGGCTTCCTACAAAAGAGAAACTTTTTGAAAGGGGGATAACATGGACAAAACTAGGTGATTATTGCATTTACTAAGTTAACTTTTGTGGCTAGAACTAATAGAGGGTACTTATTCAAGTCTGTTGACAGTTAAACTATTTTCATTTTTTTTGTTTCCTGTTGGTTTTGGTTTTCATAGTAAAATTCTCTTGCCCAAACCTTTCTCATCAGGTAAACATGCTGAGATGTATGAAACTTTTTCCACATTGATATTTTAATGTGTAAGAAGTTGGCAGTTACATTGCATATGAATTTGGCCAAAATACATATAGTTTTTAACAGTTTTAAGTTGTTAGTGAATCTTTTATTTGGTATTTAAAAATGAGGAATTGTTTGGTGTCCTTAATATTTTAAAGTCTGAATGAATAATCCTGTTTTTTAGGAAGAAAGTGGCACATATATTAGTGGTATAGATGATAACAGGTGGGTGGTTTTGATAAGTGTTTCTTTCCTTACACCTTAAAGCTTTGGAACTCTCCCTCTCTCATGCCTTTCCCAATAACTATGACTTGGCATGTTTTTGATAAAAGACAATTTTTTTCACTTCCTACAAAATTCATAAATACTTTTCTCCTCATCTCTTCTTTTTTCCTTTCAGTAACCTCTTTATATTTCAGTTAAGGCCTGGCATCAGAAGTGTTTTTATTAATTCATGGTATGCTGAAAGGTGTAAATTTTTACACCAGGTCAATATTATTGAATAGATATTTGATATAATTTTGCCTACGTTAGTGCATCACTAGATCCTATTGTTTTACATAGTTCCTCTACCTTTAGTACTATCTGGCACTTTTTATGTTCCGGCCATATCTTCCAGTGCCTTCATCTTCTTGCTCACTGGAAATACTGCATCAGACAGTGGTAGGGAAATGTTATGTAGTTATTTTGAGAATTACTTCAAAGCTTTTCAGGAGTGGAAAAATTTTATATGATTTCCTTCACAGCTGAAGGATTGCCCATTAAAATGCCATCACTTTCCCCCACAATGATGGAGGGAACCATAGTCAAGTGGCTGAAGAAGGAAGGTGACCCTATTCAACCTGGAGATGTTTTATGCGACATTCAAACTGATAAAGCTGTTGTTTCCATGGACACTGAGGAGGAAGGAATCTTAGCCAAAATTTTGGTATGTTGATGAAATAAAGGTCTGCTCATTCACCTTAAAAAATACAAAGATATTTAGAACCAATGTTTTTATAAATGTTGGAGGCTGGGATTATACTCTCTCTGCCTTCATTTTCATCATATTTGAAATTACGATTTTCTCTCCTACAAGCAGATGCAGAACTGTAGCAGACCTGGGATTCTTGTCATTTATGTATGCTATGTATTTTAAACTTAAAAGAGGGGAATCCTGTGGGTGGAAAATTGATTAATAATTTCTTATATTTTCAGCTGGATTTTTAGGTTTTGGTGAGGATGATGACGGTGGATCATTTATGGACAGCCTCATTGAAGCTCACAGTCAACTGTCTGCTAATCATGTGACTGAAATTACAGATATAATACTTCCTAAAAGCAAAAAGCAGGTTGAGATATCACCAGACACTATACGTTTGAAACAGACTCAGGAAGACGAAGCAACACAATTAGGAAAACACATCAGACAAAATGAAGACAAAGATGAATGTATAAGTTGCTCACAGTCTTTACCTCTTGATTCATCTCAAATAGATAATCATATGATTGATTCTTCTGGTAAAATACATTATGAATTGATCAGGAAAGAGAGGGATAATGAAATTATCATGTATGAAGGTCATAGGAAGGTAGAGCTAACAGAACCCCATATGGAATTGTCACAGTCACAGTTAGAATGTACTACTTTGGCTCCCAAGGGTAAGGTTACTGATTCAGGATCTAGTGAAAAAGACTCTTCAGAATTTGTTATAAACGAGGAAACTGTATCCAGTGATTCTCTAACTGTTAATGTTGATAAAACACAGCTGCACTCATTTAATATATCAGATACCAATGGAATTGAGTTATCCTCAATGTCTGAAGTTGAAAGTAAGAAAATACAGAGTGACGGTGTCAGAATGCCAGAGAGTGACCCTGCCATTGAACAGTTGTATGCTGTGGCTCAGATGTCAGACTCTACTGAAATGTTGAGAGCAAAATTTGTATCGGCAAAAGAATTATGTATTGAATCTGAATTTGTTCATAATCAGTCAGATTTAGAAGCAAAGCATGGACCTAAAGATGCTACAGTGCTGGATTTTTCTGCATCTGAGTCTCCTACAAATTATAAAGATGAATTGTTTATATCTCAGAATGAAAACCAAAGTATTTTAAGACAAAAGCCGTCTGTAACTGAAGAGGATCTTGGTATTCCAGAGGAGTCAGATTCTTATCATAATTATCAGGAAATTAGAAACACAACCTTACAAGTAATTTTTCCTTTAGACCCAAAACCCACAGACCGTACTGAAGATCCTTCAAAAATTCAGCTTGAGAATTTTGTAACGTTTGGTGCTAATTCAAATGAGAAATCTGAACACAAGAAGGACCATTTAGAGAATAGTGATACGAACCTGTATCCCATTGAAGAATCAAAAGGCAGTGCCTGTTATCAGAAACTTGAAGCACCTTTGCAAAGGAAGTTTCAGGAAGCAAACACATATATAAAACCCTCTTCTACTTCATTCCAAGACAGGGAAGCATATCTTGATTCTAGTCATATTAATAGTAAGCAGAATAGTGAAGAACAAGAGTGTGAGGCTGTGGCATCCCTACCTGCAGTAACTTTTCCAGTAGAGACAAGAGCTGTTCTCCAGGTATGCCATCTGGGTGGTGCAGTGCTGTACATATTGGGTTCATGTTTTGGGATTATGTGATTATCTTAAGATTTGATTGATTTAAGATTTAAGATATTAATCTTTGCTGCATTTCTGGTTCATTTACTTACTCTTCATAGGATTTAGAAATATTCTGTCGTATTATATTTTGGGAATGCTATTCTTGTTGTCTTTTCTGTAGGTAGATGGTTTCCTTGCTTCAGCTTTAGATTCCAAGGTCAGATTGTTTTGAAAGTTTAGGACATGGACACTGTCACCTCACTTACTTTATTACCATATGCCCTTCACCACCATCCTTTGTCAAATTACCATTCTTGTTTTATGATACCTTCACTTCATGACCACCTGTGCTCCTTTTCTACCTTCATTCTACTACTATCCTCACTTCATTAGTGTCATTATTCCATTACCACCCTAACTATACTACCCCTCATTCCATCATCACTGGCCTGCTGCCATGTCGTGCTGTCACAGGCAGAGCTCATTTTGATCACATGATCCCATGATAATATGTTCCTGCAGTCACTGAAATGTGGTCATGAAATTTAGAATCATTTACATACAAAATTAAACTGAATCCTGTATTTTCTTAAATGGTGATTAAAGTAATTGCTGCACTACCCAGATTGCCCTGATATGAATGACAGGAGGTATAACTTATCTGAGATAAGAGAATGCTGATGTCATTATTCATTATGAATAGCAGCAGTATTAAATTCTTTGAGAAATTGATGAACTTGTCAGCCCTCTGCTCTTGCTTCCAAGGGTATTCGGATTATCTTGGCTTTACAGTTATGTAACTTTTATGTTCGGGTATTTTATTGAGGAATGGTTGTATTCACGGTAATAGATTGTTAATCTTTGACAACCAGAACCTTGATTCATGTTGTTGAAGCCCAAGGGTCCCTCTGTGGGAATCCCATGGCACTCAGGTAAATCAGTGTCCCTTGGGCAGTCTCAGTGATCAGTGAGAAAACAGATATTAGAATTTTTTTGTTTTACATAAGTGACAAGCACTCAAGGATTAAGCATTTTGTTTCTTGAATTATTTGTAAGGAGGACAGATCTTTTGTAAGGACGAATATGTTTTAATTTGCTTGTAGAGATGGGTGATGGCCAGATGTAAATCATGCTGGTGTCATTTTTTCATAGGTATTTCAGATTCAGAAAGGTTGTTGTTATGGGGGATATCTCGGTTAATGTTTAATGGGGCAACTGTTTTAGGTTAGGTGGATCATGTGCATATAAATGTGTTTGGTTTTGTTAATGATTCGTGGATGGATATTTGGTTGTATAGGTGACCGAAGTGTAAGGTTAGGGTGTGTTTGTTTTTGTCTGGGGTAGGTTGGTAAGTGGCAGGGAGGGATGTGGGTCATGTACAGTCGCAATGATAAGTATGCTTGTCATGTTAGGTCTTGGAATTTTTTGTTTAGGTGATCTATGTTAGTGGTATGGGTACATTCTTTTATGGTTATGAGAGCTGTGTTTTATGTTTGAAGTTTATGTTAACGGGGTTGGTTATGGTGTGGGACCAGGTTAAGAAAGGGATGATGTTTATTTATCCACCTGAAATGTTTGTAAAGAATGGAAAGGGTTTTTGCTGATGGCCTTTTATTTATTCAGTTGTTTTTTAAGGGTCCAGAGAGCCAGAGGCATATACCCTTCATAAGGATCTTGTTCTAGAGTGAAGCCAGTAGACCCTGTTGTCATGCACAGGGATCTTGCGATAACATACTTGATTTGATAAGTACAGTATTATCAATAACTGAAATAAATTCTTGAACAAACTACATTGAAATTTGAAATTGAAAATGATCTATTCACCAGGTTGACTTTATTAATTTCTTCATATTTTTCCATTATTTATTTAGTTGCTTATTTCCTGCCCCATGAGTTCTTTCTATCTTTTTTGGGTTCTTGCAGAACTCAGAAAGCTGGCCAAGTCCACTCATCGTAAAGTATAGTGATATGTGTATTTACTTGGAGGAAGTGCAGTGCAGTTGATCATTAAGTGTTCAGTGTCTTGCCTGATAAGTGCACTGTGAGCCTGAAGGGTCTTGGAAAAGTGTAAATCATGTTTTCCTAATGAGCATGGCTTCAGATGGGTGTGAGTCTGGTGTTATGAGATATAAGACAGTTGGAAGAGAGAACATTTGTTTCGTGCTAGTTTGGTTATTTCATTATGTATGTGTTTTGTCAGTGTTATGTATTTTTATGTTAGGGGGATCTGTGAGTTGAAATGTTGAAGTATGAGGCAAGGTTAAGCTTTTATTTTCTACTTAGAGGTTGATGGTTAGTGTGGTATGGATGAAATAAGTCTAGTGCTATTGCAAAGAATTGGTTGCCAGTTAGGTTGAGGAATGATAGTGTTGGGAAGCTCTGTTTCTTGTGTAGGAGTTGAGTGTTTGTGATTTCTTAGTAGCCAATGGTTTTTCTGACTGCATTGTTTTGCAGCTTTGTTATATTTGTTTTTAGAGGATGAAAGAAGGTAAGAGAGGCAAAGTTTGGGGTAGAGTGGATGAATTGTTTATAGAGGATGCTAAGAGATTCTTTTGTCTAATTGTAGTGCTAGTTTGTGTTTTGCAGGCATTTTGTTTGTGTGTTGCTTTTTTATTGATGCTTTTGTTGTGAGGAATGAAGAGCAAGTGTGGTGCTTAGAATGGGTAAAAGAGATATGTGTTCATGGGGGTAATTTATGCTAGATGTACTTTAATATCCATAGAAAAGAGAATTTGTGATCTTTTCCAATATATATGTACATGTGTATATATGTATATATCTGTGTGTGTAT
>JAUTXX010294237.1:0-13938 GCA_032273605.1 Panulirus laevicauda | reverse complement strand
CTCTCTCTCTCTCTCTCTCTCTCTCTCTCTCTCTCTCTCTCTCTCTCTCTCTCTCTCTCTCTCTCTCTCTATCTAGCGAGGCTGATGGATAAGTGGGAGGTCAAAAGCGTCCGCCGAACCCGGTTCTGACGGTAGAGGAAAATGGATTTATCCTTAAAATCAGAAAACCTAATCCTGTCTGGCCTCAGCCACCGTCACTGTAGACAAGCGTGGAAAACGAACACAACAAAACACACTGGCGGGAGGAAGAGAGTCCCAGAGCGCTGCGGCCGCCCGGCGAGCGACTGCCACCCCTGCCGTCACTCGCCAGAGAGGCGGAAGGTCCGGACACCTCTAGAGGGAGCCATACGTCCTTCTGGCAGGCGGTAGAGGGAGGTGAAGGGGGGGAGGAGGGGAAGGGGAGAATTGAGGCCGAGTCCAAATGCATGGCTGATCAGCGTTGAGAGTCCAGCGTGTACGCTAAGACGCAGCCCAAGCTCATTATAAGAAGACTTAAGCCAATAATGTTACCCCACGTTTCACTCGCTCGCAAAGTTGGCGTTGGAGGGGGACAAAAAAACACACCACCTCCTCCTCACATCAAAATAAACTTGCCAGAACGAGAGGCAAATCAATGGGAGAGTGGTGTGTTCCCGGACACGCTTTTTGATCATCCCTACCAGTGTGTGTGTGTGTGTGTGTGTGTGTGTGTGTGTGTGTGTGTGTGTGTGTGTAATGTCTGAAAACACGTGAATGTCTGTGACATGCTGGGGGAAGTGTGGCGTCTTCCGCGGCGTCCACTGGACAGAAATGGCATGGAAAACGCATTTGAAAATCATGGAGAACACATTCCTAACACTTTATCATGAAGCTAATACCTAAGTGTGCCTGTGTGTGTGTGTCTGTGTGTGTGTGTGTGTGTGTGTATAATCGTCTTCTGATCCCGGACAAACACCGTCCACTTCATCTCCGACAAAGCTTACTACCTCTTGCACTCCACGGCGAGAGGACGACGCCGCAACCGGAGGAGGGCATGGGCTGGGAGAGTGGGGCAGGAGGAAACAGTGGGAAAAACAAACTAAGAATAACGTTATGGAGAAGACTACATTATAAGGGATGGTAAACAGAAAAGGTTTAAAATTTAAGGGAGTCGGGTCGAACTTACAAGGTCTGATCTTGGGTTCACTAACACCCGGCATCCTGAACTCAGCTCAGGATCCTCTTGGTGTTAGCTGATCCATCAGGCTCCGTGGATACTTCGTGGAGGTCTTCACACCCCCCCCCCCCATCCACATAACTACCAAAGCTGGAGTGATAAGCTTTAAAGCTGGACACAAAAACACCACTTTCTAAGCTGGGGGCGACGGACTTAACCCTTTGTCAACAAAGCATCCAACCCGACAAGCGAGGAATCATGGGTAAACACATTCCATAACACGCAGGCAAAAAAAAAAAGCATAGTAAATCTAAGGTCATGACCTCACACCATCTCCCTGGAGAAATGGTAATGTCGAATTCTGGCTCCCCAAACCATCTCCCCCGAGAAGGCAGTGCAAACCCAGCGTCAGGCTCCCCCCACACATCATCTTCCCAATAGATTAGGTAAGCTCAACATCAGACACCCCCACCCCCCCTACGCAATCTCCCCAGCAGGCATGGTTAACTCGACACCGGTGTAAGGCTCCCCACATCATCTCCCTCCCTCCCCAGCAGACAGGGTAAACTGGACGTCAGGCTCGCTCCCCACACCATCAATCCTCTTTTCGCTGATGAATGTGTACCAACGGTCTTAACTGGCATTCAACTAGCTTTCATTTTAGTTTAACAAGCGGGTTTTTTTTTATATATATATACAGCATAAGCTGTTTAACGGGTTTTCTATACAAATGATGCAGAGATTTCATTACGCCGAGTTCCCTCCCATAATTATTTCCATCTACCCTGCAGCACTGCCTTGCTCTTTTGACAAAAAAAAGACTGAAAACGGCGTGCACTAAGCAGGTCTATATGGTCTACCTTCAAAATGTTTGGGGAAATTACGGCGGTGAATCAATTTGACCGCTGACACCGTATGCTATGCAGAAACGCTGTGATATACATACTAAAGATGAATCAACGACACGCACTCTTACATATGACGTGGAACACTGCATGCATACATTTGCAACTCCGTCATTATCCATAAAAGCAAAACAGCTCAACTAAACCACGCTCCTCGTTGTGAGGGGCTCATCTCTACCTCCACAGCTCGATCCTAGACCCAGCTGCACACACTACTGCTCCTCTGATCAATCAGGCTGTCTGAAACCGCAACCAGCAGAGGGTACGTTCTTCCACAATCTGGCTTGATTAGATGAACTCCTAGAGGAAGAAACTAACTGAAGTGATTGATCCAAGTCCAACGAGATGCGAGAAATCAAAATAATTATTGCATTTTTAAGTCACGGAAAATCGTAATGATGGCGCCACTCTGGGGTCAACAAATTGGCAAAAATAAGATAGGGAAGGAGCTCAGCCGAAGCCGTTTCCAACTCCCTAAGAGCTAATTTGTATTTTTTTTTTCCTTCCCTTCCCAGCAAAGCTGGACTGCAGAGGCAAGAGTCCTGCAGGAAAACAAGAATTTTCGCGCCAAAAAGCGTTACGCTGTTCACGTGCATTTTCCTCACTTCCTGTGAATAGCGGACTTGTTTTATTCATTTCCCCAAGGAGCGTCGGTCGCCTTTGCCAAGTCAGTTACTCTAAAGGAATAAGACAATTCTAAAAAGGCGGGAGACTCTTTAAAGGAGAAATACATCCAAGCAGTTAAGAGACTTAAGCAAATTCAAGAGAAAAAAAATAAAAATAAAGAGCTGACTATTTTTGGCACTCCAAAGCAGGGTCAACCAGATTTAAGTTCCGATACCTCCATGAAGAATTAAGACGTTCCAGAGGAGGATTAAATACTTCTCTGAGGACCTGAGGCCTCAGAGAGAGAGAGAGAGAGAGAGAGAGAGAGAGAGAGAGAGAGAGAGAGAGAGAGAGAGAGAGAGAGAGAACCTCCAGTGGAATTCTGTCATTTCCGACGAGCAGGTTGGCTTCGGGTGAAAACTGAACTGGGCTTCTAAGGCGAGTTCGGTGCCTGTAAAGATTCCAAAGGCTCTCGCAACAGCGTGACGGATTCAGTGACATTCAATCGCCGCTAATTGCCGCCACAGAAAAGACACAAACGTCCGCTCCTCCTTAAAGGCGAAGACGTGGCGCCCCTATAGACGACACCATGCCAGAAGCTAATTACTCCGGAATTTTCCATGCCCAGTGGCTCACCTTGAGATGCCAGTCCTCCGATACATTGGCAACACTAGAGAACAGTGTAGTGTCTGATGTGCAATAGAATACCAAACTATGTTGCTCATATGAAGACAGTAATACTTGTTGACCCTCTGCAAGCAATGAAAGCAAAGTTCACATGGAGTTACGAACACCAAAGAACTTTCTTCCAATTGCATTTTAATTGAAAATTTTGTTTTTCTGCCTTAACATCGTTAGATTAGATCAGAATCGTTTATCTTTTGACTCTAAGTAAATATATAACAATCTATATACACGAGCGCGCATGTCTAGTTTAAATTTGGCATGAGCTAATGTGGATGTCTGTTTTGTATAGAAGGGCCAGTTTATCGCCACGCCAGCGAGCAGGGAAGGCTTTTAAAAGAGTTGAGGATGGTATGCCAACAAATAGGAACAGTCCACGCGACCAAGGGGATGTCACCGTTCCGTGTATATGTGAAGAATACGTTGGTTGGAAAATCCCCGAGCCCTCGCAACATATCATTCATGACTTCCTTCCAACTGTGTGCTTATGCCCTCACCATCCCTCCCTAAGCTCACCTCTTCCAATGACCACACACACACACACACACACACAAGCACGCCTTAACCTAAGCATCACCACAGTCACAAAGATCGCACTCCAAACACACATCTCAGTCCTTCTTTCTTATCGTTCCTAATGTCCTTTTGCTGGTGACAGTTGGTAGGTTTACCTTCGCAATATGATGCATACTCGTCACCGCATTAGAGCAGGATGCACCAGCAGAACCAAGGGTTATCAGCAGAGGCCTCCAAGGCGTATCGCCGACACACAACCACTGCACTAACGAGCGATTAATACCCGGCAACGGCAAAAAGACGGACAACCACGGCGACGACGGCGATAAATCCGACTTGATTATCTCACAGCAGGCAAAACGCGCCGCACCAAACACTGTATCAGTGGCTAATTCATAAGCCGGCATCATGCGCCTCACACGCCGCCACAAACTGCGATTCACAAGTCACTCTGACAAAGGATTGAAGGTGAGGCATCCAGCGAGGGTTCGGGCGGCGGGGGAGGAATACTTATGGCAGCTGCTGACCTGGCAATCCTTCCCTCGCCCCAGCCAAACACTGCCCCTCTTACCCTCGTAATTAACATTCCCAGTATACACTACACACTATATCTGTCTGTCCCTCTCACACAACTGTTGCTCTGTATCGCTCTCTGATGTTGAGGTCAGCACAAATTATTACTGAGAAATCCTTTACACAGATTTTCCGATATATGATACTTTTTTCTGGTATTCTGTGATACCTTTTGTCTATGGTAAGAAGCTTTGTTCCCCTAAGGATGCGAACTTGTGCCTCTTCTGTTTCTCAGTCTATTACCCGACACACGAGTAACAGTTACCAGTTTATACATAAAATGATACGGTCGAGTTCAAGACAAGTAACATCAAGAATGACGATCTTGAGGCACTTATATTCTCCCGACTACAGTAATGCTGTGTGCCAATATCAGAAAAAACTAATGGAACTAACCACAATCAGTGAGCTGTACTCCAGATATATAAAACCACATTCTCCCCAAACTCAAGTGTACCTCCTCGTCTGCTCTTCCTCCCCGTCAGCCACAAAACAGAGAATAACAAGACATGGCACGCAGAATCATCCTTTGTCCTCTTACGCTAACTGTTAAGTTGCCCTAAATACACTGGTATTCCCAACTCCTGCTAACGAACAACTGGACCTCATTCGACGGTTTGACAAAGAGCTGCGACACCATCCTCGCCACCGCCACCTCCTGCCGACAGAGATCCTTTGTCCCTGTGTTCGAGTCCGGTGCGATAGCACCAATTACCAGTTTAACTTTATAGTGTCCACTGTATATCCACTTGTCCATCTATGTTTTCATTCTCCAATGTAATTCTTCCGTTACCAAGGCCACGAACTTGTACCTGGCGAACGCCGATACTCTGCATATCCTACGTTACCGCCCTCTGCGCCATCAATGTTGTCCCTCCTCCTCTCCTAACGAGGGGGAGGACCCACTGGATCCCTGGGCCCACTAGTGCCTATCTGTCGACGTACTGCAACCACTTTGCCCTCGACACTTATTTGCATCCATCCCTGGACACGTACCCTTCACCCATGCTATCACTGGAAGGTTTTGTCTAAGTGTACTTAGACAAATGAATATAAAGAAAAAAGTGTATGCAAAGACCGTTTTATGATTTCTTGTTATAACCTTAGTGTCATTACGGTGTGTACTTTCTCAAATTTCATTCTAGTTCTGAACTTTTAATCAATAACCCAATATAATCAAGATCATCATCATTTCACACTTGGAAAATATTTCATAGTTTTCAGTCAGCACTTGAAAATAACTTCCCTGCTGCTAAGTCATGTACACTGTAAGACATTACCAATGAAATCAAAAGATGCGAACAGAATCAGAGAAAACGGTAGATATACGAGGCCCAAAATTGTTTAATAACTATCCTGCTCATATCATAAACATAATGGACTGATCAGTGGACATATATGAAAAAAAAAGTCTGGATAAATACCTACGAAGGGTGCAAGACATGTGGCGGTGGATACGTCAGCATACGGTCTGCAGCCTCGAATAGATTGACTGTGCAAAGGACCAACATGACAGCACCAGACCGAGCTCAAGGGGGGGGGGGGGATGAAGTGACTCCGAAACCATCGTAAACTATTCGTGAGATCGTGAGGTACAAGACCCAAGTTGATACCTTGTCTCCTTCCAGGGCTCCCAGCATGGGACTCTCCTCCTTATGCCTTCCCGTCGCTTGCAATCCATCTTACTTTAAGAGGCTGGTGTACCTTCGCATAAAAAAAGGGAGGGAGGGATAACACTCTTTTCTTCCATGTCTCCCCAGGCCTGACCTTTATGTGGGTAATTGTGCCAGAGAGAGAGAGAGAGAGAGAGAGAGAGAGAGAGAGAGAGAGATAACACTCGGCTTCTACCCAGCACTAAGTTAAAGGGGGATCGTGTCTATTCCCACGCCTCGAGCTGGAACTTTAGCATGCGCTGCTGTTCCTTAGGTCGCGCGAGCTGATGGTATTCGCCGCAGCGCGCATGCCAGTCAGGTAAACCATGGATCAACCAACAGCTGAGGGAGACAGATTCCTCGAATCTATCCTTCGTTTCAGAAGACAAACTGAACAATGGCACAAACTACTTATAATATTCAGAGTGAAAGGAAGGAGGCTGTATTCGGATCACTCTTTAACAACTCGGTGTGTCTAACGACAGTGGTGAATGAACGCGCGCTCCCAGAGGGACTGATCTAAATCCCGCCTCGATGTTTGTGGCCATATCTGACGCCCCGGCCCGTCATAACACGTCACTCAGCCGGTTAGCAGTGCTAATACCCACACCTTGATATCTCACACGCTCGCGCACATCAACAAATAATTACTAACATAAACAGAATGGCCTAAAGGCAGCGCTGTCAAACAAGCCTCAGTTGATTCTTTCAAACTCTCGTGACCTTGGGAATAGTGATCTCAGGCGACATAACTAACCACTTTCTGACGGTTCCCTGAGGGTCTATATTATACCACGCCTCTGAGATCGTATCACAGTTTTAATATCCTTCTTTTATTAGGTAATCACTCGCTTACAACAATAAGCATATAATTATCCAGTAAACATATGCAACAGGTCACAAGTTATATCTACACCAAGCCGGGGTATCCCACTCCAGCGATCGCTTAACCTGACCGAGATAAGCCGATGTGTCTTTAGAATTAGCTCTAGCAGGTTTTAATGTGCTTTCAGGTTCCTGCAACACCTCCTAGGCTCCCTTGGGTTCCTTGTCGCCCCCAAGTGATTTGCAAGGCACCAGCGCTGCGAGGGGTCCACACCTACGGGAACGCCGCCACCGAGAACCAGACATCAAACACGGGGCAGGTACTAATAGACATCAATCTTTCTAAAGGAGTACCCTGTCGGGACGTGAAGGGCAGGGGGGAGGGGAGGCTTGGGGATGCCTGGGGTGGGGGGATGCACAGGTAGGGGCTACCCCTGGGGACGACGACACAGCGGCGGCGGCAGCCAAGCCGCTCCAAGACCCCGGCACAACAATCAACAATCAGCAGAGCTCAGCAGCACACTAACGAGCGCTGGGATATACGAGCCGCGGACTCTTGTGTGATGACTCTGCCGACGCTGCCCACGCCGGTACTGGTGCTGCTGCCACCGTCACCACCACATCTGCCACAACCCCAACCAACACAGAAGCCACTACAACTGACACCACAGCTGCCAAAACTACCACCACCACCACCACACCTGCCACAAGCCACAAACGTCATCCCTTCCACTTCGTCACTACCGCCGCCGGCATCACCGTAACTATCCCTCGATCACGCTACTTAAAAAAAAGTCTTTACCCGGTGGAGTCTTCGGGGCTGGGTCTTCACTCCCACAGCCCAGGGTGGACACAGGCTGTTGGATTTGGTCGCAGGTCGACCAGGGAGATACCCAACTCGGCTTACTTTCACCTCTACCAGGTTAAAGCACAGAATTCTTGATGGAGCGGAGGATGGTAGAAAGGTGAGGATGAAAAAAAAAATGGAGCGAGAAGCAGTCATTAAAAGATCTGAAATATTCAATAGGAAGAAAAACACGATGACAAAAGCAGGGAGCTGAGGATGAGTTCCAGGACTCACCCACCACACTAGTAGACAAGCGGAGGAAAATTTAAAGACCGCCACACCCAACACAGCTCCTCCATCTAGAAGCTCCCAAAAGAACGCCCTCCCACCACCTCACCCCACCCCGCTACTCCAACCCTACACACACACACACACACACACACACACACACACACACACATAAAACTCCAGAAATTATGATCTGTCACACACGGTATTTTGTCAAGCAGATCCTGTTCATCCAACCTCACGCCACCGGAGACTTGGGGGGGAGGGGTGCCACGAGCTGAATCGCGGCGCAATTATTCAATTTCTAAACTCATTCTTAAACACAGTACGAGCGGCGTTTTATCTTATTACAGCCCGAGTTTCAGAAGCCATAAAGTTTATATTTATGTAGAGTTTAGTGCGTGGCTGGAGGGGTATATAGCCTGTACGGCAGCACCGCCTTGCTTACCGTCACACCACATAATAAGCTCGGACGAGTAATTTACAACCTATCTTACGGCTATTGGCTCTGGGGACTACTTTAGGTGCCCCACTAAACACAACTCTAGACCTGAATATTCCGCAGTAATAAGTCCTCGTTAAGTAGGTACGAAAGAGGACATGCATTCGGGCAAGCACGCAAGCAAGGGAGCAGCCAGGCTGCATGTGGGGTGGAGGGAGGGAGGGATGGCAGCATTAGGAAGGATGAGATGGAATGGATGGGTGGCAACGCTTGCACTGGCAAGAGGTAGTGTGTGTGTGTGTGTGTGTGTGTGTGTGTGTGTGTGTGTGTAAAGCAGACGGGGCTACATTAAGTGGGGTGTAAGGAGAGGCTGCAGCGTGTGGGGCGCAGGAGAACGCCTTCAGTCGACCTTGGCAGTGCAGAACGGTAAGAGGGAAGGCAGCAATAGCTGAGGATGCAGAGAAGGACAGAACATGCTGGAGATTGAGGGACGGCCGTATGATGGAGGCAGGAGGGAAAACAGCATGCTGGGCCATCGCTGGAAGGGGTGGCAGCGCGCTGGAAGCTGGGAGGGATGGCAGCATGCTGTACCCTGGAAGAAGAGGCCTCAGTATCGGTGCGGCTGACAAGGATATCAATATACCATATCGATAACCCATTCTTCACTGGCCGTCAGCCAAGTCAAGCACCGCCTACTTCCCCACCTCACCAGGTCCTCATGACGTTCTACCAGCCACGGCCAGCTTCACGAGCAGCCGGAGCCACTTAGAACTTCATCACTCCGGTCGTGAGCAATCGTCTAAATCTACAAGCAAGACTACCAAATATCACTATTAAGGGATGCAATAAGTTCAGTAAGGAAAACTGCAAGGCGTCCATAGCACCATTAGCTTCAAGGCCTCAGCTACGAAGTGATGATATCTCCCTCTCATCCTTAATGTCATTATGTTTCCCGTACCACTCCACGCGGCCTCCTGCGAGCCTACTCACAAAGACCCTTGCCTGCTGCCTCCAACTTCATGAAGTCCCACTCAAACCCATCTTGATGCCTCAGCCACTCCAACCACATGAACCTTCCATCCCTCCCCTCAACACAACTTCATTGCAATGTCTTACAACCTGTTACTTCAAACTTCAACTGACTCTTTTCTACGACCTCGACTTAGCTCCACTTTCTTTGGCTCCGGTGCCTCCTCCTCCTTCTCCTCCTCCTCCTCCTCCTCCTCCTCCTCCTCCTCCTCCTTCCTACCTTCTGCTAACCCTACACCTCATTACGTCCGACACTCCAGCTACAACTTCGACATTAGTCATTCTCTATCCAGATACCTCCTGAAGTCTTAGTCTACACCTAAAGCCTACAAACGACCAACTCCCATACCCGAAGCTTCCCTTTCCACGCTGAAGCCTCACACTCCGTCCTGTGGCTCTCCTTCTTACCCTCCTTGAAGCGTCAACACTAACCACTATCCACCTAGAATCATCATGCCGCCCCACTCACCTGTGCCCACCCTCGCCCTCGAGTTCTGTCAACTTCCTCCCACCCAGCCTTAAGCCTCATTTAAACCTACTTTCCGGCCTGAAACCTCATATTCCCCCCGATTCTCCACTACAACGCCTCATGATACCGCTACTCTCTGCCCTAAAGGTTCATAATGCCCGGAAGCCTCACCGATGTCCCCTCACCACCAGCCATAGTCGCTCTGGCCACTCTTTCCCCTCGCCACCACCACCCATATTTCAACAACATTAGGCCCCCTTCCCAGCCTGGTGGCTGTCTTAGATCGATCCACTAATATCGCCCGGACACGATTATACCCCGAGAGGTACGGCTCAATACAAAGCATATGCTTATCAGGTCTATTACATGCCTATGTACGTGTACGTATATCATAAATACATTATTTACGTCTACTATTTCCATCCTAGTTTTTGTTTCGTAAAACTATATCCTCTGGGGAGAAAAAAATTCACTTGTTACGAAAAGCAAAAGAAAAAAAAAAGACCGCAGTAAAAGTTTTTATGGCTGAAAAACCATTTGATTTCTCTCATTTCCATGAAGAAATCCCGAGAGTCCTAAAAGTGCTGGGAGTGGCTGGAGACGGCGGTCACAGTAGGGAGAGTAGCACCACCATCATCACCACAAGCACCAGCAGGACGCAGCACCCGCCACCCCTACCAACACCACCACCAGTCACCACTCCTCGCACCACCTCAACACCGCGACCTCCACCAACACTTGCACCATTTACACCACTACATCAACGAGCACCATCATCCCCACCATCAACAATATCACCAGCTTCTAGGACATCAGAGTCATCAACACTAGCATCATCTACACCACCCATTCCACCATGTTCTAAACCACTACAACCAACCGTACTAGTACCATCTACGTCACTACCACCGAATTTTACCTACACTTCCACTACACGATCGCCAATGGCGGCACCAACATGGAAGCGGCAGTCCCTCAACCACAACCACAACCACCACCAACATACCCACATCACAAAGCGTCACTACCACCAAAAACACGGTGCAGTTACATCATCCGAAACCGCCATAACCACAACCACAACAACCACAAGCAGCGGCGGCGGCGGCAGGAGCCACGCACCGCCCAAGGGACTACACTGGAGGTTGCCGTAAATCCCTTCCCTGTCGTCCTCTGTGACCAGGATCCTCCTCCAATCTTGGAGCGGACGCAGCCGCTCCTCCTGCTTCTTCATCTTTATCCTCAGCCTCTCACGCTTTTCTTGTAAAATCTTGGAGTTCTCGTTCTTACGTCCTTAACTACAGCGGTTATCCATTGCTTCGCTCTGGGAGCAAGCCGTCGTGTTAGCCCTCTGTTAAGTCCAGCTACCGTGGGTTGGTCTGATCAACTTTAAAGGAACTTATCTAAGCCCTTCTCAATATGTTTCCCCGAGTCCACAGTGTTCAAAATGGCAGCAGGTAATGTATCATCCAGCCTTTGGTTAGGAATATTTCTGTTTGTTTTTTTGGACACGAAAAAGTATCCCTTGGTGTCCTATAAACAATTCATCCGCTACATCATATAAACTATGCCTCACCTGTCTGGTCATCCTCCTGGTCATCTCTACTGTCACACAGAAGGAATAATAATAATAATAATAATAATAATAATAATAATAATAATAATAACAATAATAATAAAAGGTATTTTTCGACATCCTGTTCAATCCGGCAAGGTTTTCATCCATCAATTGCTGTCTACGTTTCTAAAATCACTTATTAAACAAGTTATGTGATCCATATGGTTTATTATGCTCTACGTTATAATGGACTTCTACCCACCACAGCTCTGGTTGAGCACAGGTGTCCACCACAATATGCATATAAGCCCACATAATGCAACGTAGCTAAGCTCATCAATCATTCAAAATATACCCCAACATCATGTCTTTCCTAACAACTAAGACTTGCCTCTTTTTAAAAGACACATTTCCCACTCCCTCCAAAATTCTTAAATAATATACATACTTTTCTTTAACTTCTCCCTCACTCATTAGCCCTTTTCATATATCATCTAAGGCCTGGCCTTGATGTGTACTTCTCACCATGAACAGAACCTTGAGCTTAGACAGACAGACAGACAGACAAACTCACACAATCTTCGAAGAAGCTTGCTAGAGAGGCTAGGTAAACTATGCCGGTGTAGCCGGCCAGCACCAGGTGCCGGCCAAGCATGAGGAGCCACTGTAATATGTAGCGGCGCTCTGCACCACATAAACGGGCTCCCACCAACCCCGCTCCTCCGAGTTCCGACTGCATCAACTTTTACGTGAATTTATGAACGAGCAACCTTAGCTATATATTTCTACACCTCGCGGGCTTAAAACGTTTTTACGCTTTATTCATGTAATATTTAAGAGAACTTCCAGTTCAAGAAGCTATTATGTGCAAAGATACAGGCAGCTGCTTACGAATTATACGAAAAAAAAAAAAACTAAAATCCTTCTCGCTAAAAAAAAATTGCTAACCAGACTAATACTTTAACTTTGAGATAAAGCAGAGTACGACGACAGGATAAACCATGTTGAGGACGGTGTTGAAAAGTACCCCATCGCGAGCCAATAAGCCTGGCTTTTAACCAAAGTTGATCCCAATTAAAACTTTTGTTCAGCGACCCGACGAGAGCTAACAAGTAACCGAGCTGTCAGGAGAAACACCAGCGTGACACTCTGACCTCCCACCTTTAACCCCACCGAGTACGGATACCGAGAGCAAACTGCTGCTGGTATGAAGAAACCTATACTTTAAATTGGTCATCGCGTCTCTCCTCGGAAAAACCTAGAGATGCATCACAACAGACAATCCAAGCAATGGACACATGTTACCATGTTTAGATTAGAGAGACGTGTGACCCATACCAGTGATATCACCCAGTGGAACGACAAGCGATGTTCTGCCGCGGTGTCGTGACTCAACTCGTGATGAATGCTCTATTATTCGGACTTCACCAGATGACGTATCGCGCTGGTAGGCATAGAACACCGAGAGCACTCACACACAATCAGACACATCTACATACAGACACTAATACACTAATGCGTACATACAAATTCATACATATGGAAGGCCTTGAATGATGGTAAAATCCCGTCGTAGGTAAAATTCAAAGAGACAGTGCTCCACGAGCGCAGAACTCCCTCCCCGTATGGTGCAAAACGTAGCACTAAAGCGTAGACTTCAACTGGATGGGCCGTCGAAGTCAAGGCTACGAAGGGACACGTCTGAAGGTAAACAGTGGAGTGAGGAGGGCGGAGGTGAGGCTAAAGTTCCTTTACCGTAACGCAGAGGAGTACCAGGGTTTAGGGAGGTGAGAATGAGAGTTAAGGGAACATGGGAAGGAAAGGAGGGAGTAAGAGAGGGCTTGGAGCGAGAACCACAAAGGCCGTTCCTCCGCCAGTAATGGTTAATGGCGTCCGGTTCCCCACCCACCCTCCCTCCTCCTCAGTAAATCTTTAGTCGGGTGACACCTGGGGGTCGCACGGGGTACATCATCCAGGTAGGTGTGCGGCGGTGATGAGGGAACGACGGGGGAAGACGCACGCCCCTGTTCCTCGTCCTTGTCGCCCATACTCACCACTCCACCGACGGCAGGTTTTCTCATACCACTGCTTTGCGTCCTCACACCGCCCACTCCTGCTTGTACCAATACATTGTACCACGATTGTCGCTTTGGTCGTACCTCCCTCCCTCCCTCCCTCTCACCAGCGAGCGACCAGCCCTCCCGCAACTCTTCGCACCACAAACCGGGTCGTTATTTACAAGCTCCCTTTCTGAGGACTCCCTGCCATGTCTTCAGTGACCGAACACCATGCTCAAAAGGTTAATAACAACCCTGTAGCTCTCTGCGTCCCTCGTCCGTTCTATACACTGGGTACGTTACGGATGACAAACGCTTTCTAAACAGCAGTAACTAAAACACAATCTTCACCAAATTAAATTACATCACCGAAGAAATGGAACAAAAAAATAAGTATGCAGTATAAATACCT
>JAUTXX010294126.1:1778-13938 GCA_032273605.1 Panulirus laevicauda | reverse complement strand
GTTGGGCCATTCTTTCGTCTGTTTCCTTGCGCTACCTCGCTAACACGGGAGACAGCGACAAAGCAAAATAAATAAAATAAATAAATGTGGGAAAATGTACCCTTACATACAGTTTATGTAGATATACATGTCTCCGTATTCCTTATCTCTTCCAGTGTAGGCAAATTTGCAGCTACTAACCTCTTCCTATAGCTCAGCTTTCTTATTTCAGACTTTTTTGTTACTCTCTGTTGAACTTTGTCAGATTTTTGTTTCATCAAGTGGAGTGATCAGATTTGGGATGTGTACCCTAAGTTAGGTTTTATGTATGTGGTAAATGAATTACTGAACATTTCCATATCCTTTATGTATGGATGTAATTTTGATTTTAGCAAATAGATGATTTTCAGTAAGTAACTCCATTCCCTTTTAGAGGGGATGGATCAAATGCATAGTATGCAGATTTGCATCATTGGGTGATTATGAATCTGGCATCCTGTTCACTTTATCATATGCCTTTTTTGTATCCGTAAATTCTGTATACATCTTGTTTTGTTTTTCTTTAGAACTTTCCTTATCATTTGAGTGCAAATATGTGGTCTCCAGACCCTCTGCCCCTCCTGAACCCACCTTGTTCTTCACTGACAAGGGTTTTGGTAACCCTTTGAACACAATCCCTCTCATACCATACATCCTGCCAACTATGTTATGGGAGCTACTGCTTTTGTAGTTCTTATAGTCAGTTTTAGTTTCTTATCTTTTATATATACAATGAAACAGTAACAGCTTCATCCGGTCATCAGGTAAATTTCTTTTAATCTTGTTAACGAAATTGACATGATTTTAAAGGTGTCACATTTAAAATGTTAAGATGGACAAAATTAGGGATCCCTAGTGAAGCAAAAGACATTAGGGTTTACATTAAAAACAATTAGAAGTACATTATGGAATGCTTGGCTGAATGTGTCAATAAAGGCCAGTATGATTTTGTGCCCAGTAAAAGCACACAAACTCAGAAACTCAGTTTTTAGTTCACCATGATAACAGTGATAACTATGATAACCTATGAAGGGAATGAGGATCTATACTGTTTTTCTTGAATTTTACAAAGCATTTGATAAGTAAATTAGAAAATAGTGTAACTGAACATCAAGGTAAATTAGGAAGATGGAGGAGGGAGTTTCTAACAAACAGACATTCAGAACAGTGGCAAATGAACTATGTCTGACAAAGATCTTATTTTATTAGGTATGTCTTAAGTAACAGTATTACTTTTTCTCCTCTTGATAATGATACGAGGTATAGACCAAGATAAAAGAACGCATTGTCGTGTTTTTTGAGAACACCAGTTTTTAGAATGAGAATATTTGAAAATAAATCATGGAGTGGGCTTGTCAGGAATTTATTGAAGAATATTTTGAACAGATAGCTTACAAAGATTAATAGTCTAACACCAACACCTTACAAAGGTTTAACAGCAAAAGTGACTGGAAAATGAAAATGTCATAGATATGAGTGATTATAAACAAAATGATTACACTGAAGAAACTGTGTTATTGAGTTAGCAGTATTGTAGCTAGAACTTTCACAAAGATAGAAAGATTAAGATGAAAATCTTCATTGTGTGTATTAGAAGCCATATTGAATAGAACTGTGTTTTATGATTACCACCTGAGCAAGCAATGATTGAAATTGAAGAGAAATCAGAAAGACTTTAAAAGTAAAACTAAGAAAATGGAATCCAGAAACAGTCAAGAAAAATTGACAGAACTTGAACTATAAGTTCAGAAGGTAGAAATTTATTTGCAGGAACAGAAACAAAAAGGGAGATACATGATGAGTGTTACCTGCTAGCTCTGCCTCAGGCAAAATCTTGTTGTATGTTCTCATTGGAAATAGTTACTTTGTTAGAAATCTATTAAGTCTCTTTGTCATGGCCTATAGGGAAATAGTGATCACTTTGTTCTTGCTTTTCAGATGTATCAGTGGATACAGTCTTGTAAGTACCAATTAAACACGGAAATTGCTTTGAAAGCCAAATGTAGGGATTGAATTATTAATTCTTAAAACTGTCTACCTTCATTCTTTGTGTTCATTTTCCAGTGTCATTGTTGTCCTTATCTCCAGCATTAGGATTCACACTCATATGCTTTGGATTTATGGCTAGTTATCCGTAAGGAGGCATTTCATTATTTTGCTGTGCTCCTTTAGCAATGCAGAACCATGATAAAGTACTTATAGTTATCTTAAACCTTGCAGATTTGCATCAGTGGAACAGTTTTGGGGTTACTATAGTCGTTTAGTCCGGCCTGTTGACCTAACTTCACACTCGGATATACATATTTTTGAAGTTGGAATAAAGCCTATGTGGGAAGATGTTGCGAATAAGAATGGGGGGAAATGGATTGTTCGTTTACGCAAAGGACTGGCCTCAGGGTGTTGGGGGAACATGATATTGGCAATGCTAGGTGAACAGTTCATGGTTGGAGATGAGATCTGTGGTGCTGTCATATCAGTGAGATTTCAGGTAAGGATCCCCACTTTAAACACTGAATGATAAAAAGGCTTTTACTTTAGAAATGCGGATTGTGTGATCATGCTGTTTTTTCGCTGCTGATATTACTTAGCTATTAATGAGTTTGATATTGATTGATTCTTGTTTTCTTCCTTTTAAGAATAGTTGTAACTTTCACAATATTGAATTTTCTGTTTCCTAGGAGAATGAAAATGTCATCAGCAGCTTAGCATGTATCTTATGTTTAGTCATTCACTTGTCGTGCTAGTACGGAAAGTTATAATTTTCAGTAGGGCATTTTGTTCTTTACTGGATGTGCTATCATGATTAACTGTCTTTGCTTCATTAATTGCATAATATGTAGGAGTGACAGCTGTAAGATAAACATTGGAATGGATGATTCATGCTCTAAAGTAAACAGTCATCCATCTTGCTAGTTTAAAGTGATTCACCTTGCTCAGATAAAGGTTGCTTCAAATGATGCACCTCCAGCCTCACCTCGGTTTTCTTTTTACATGCAGTTCGGTTACTAACAGTTGCAACTAGTCATATCAGAGCTCTGTTTATCTTTCATAGATAATTCCTTCCAAGAGAATAATCTAATTCCTTAGAGCTCTGTGCCAGACTCTTCCTACATGTGGTTTCACCAAAAGTGAAAAGTTCTCTTTGCTGAGGCTACATCATTCTCAGTGGGTGAAAGGGAGTAAAGTCTTGGTGAGGAATGTCTCACTCCAAAGAAGTCCTTCATGAAAGGGGTGCTAGGGTTACATGATTATGATATTGATGTTTGCTCCATAAGGTTGGAAGTATATAGAGGAGGTTAAGCTCATTATTTGAACCAGAAATTACATGATATGGAAACAAATTACCTAATTTTGTTGGTTATAATTTTCTTAGGTCTTATGATGTATAACAGTATTTGTCTCCATTCATTTTTGTTTGTTTCATTTGAATAAAGTGGCAAGCACGATATTTCCTTTCGTTGTTAGATTTCAGTGTAAGCAGCCAAACTACATCAGTTGACTTAATCATCTGTGATTGTGCTAGAGCAAGGTTTTTGATTCACTTATAGGAGATACTGAAAACAGTCCCTGAGACAAGCTCGCTTCTTTATTAATGAATACATATAAAGTATTGTAACCCCTACAATTTTGTTTTTCAAACTGTGGGACTCTTCTTTGCCTTATTTTGAAAAGAATATAATGAAATAATAATTTTTTTTATAATGGTAAAGTATTATTTTGCATAAAGATTATTTTTATATACAGTATTATTGAAATAGTGGAATAGGAACCCCAGTTCTTTGAAAAATTGATTTCATAAAAGATGTTCTTGATCCACCCCATGCAAATGGGAATGGAGTTAATGAAAGATAGATATATAGAAAAATAATGATTATATATGTCTGCATGTTTTAGTTGTAAGTGGTACTGATCTCCACTTGCTTGAGGTAACACCACAAGTGAAAATTTACTTTTGGCAATGCCAGGTGTCGAAACAGAGTACAGTCCCATTAGAGAGCTTTTTGCTTTAAAGGAGTCTGTCCAGTCTGTGCTACTGAGTATAGTCCAGCCTTGGAGTTGCAGGATCCCCTGAAAATATAGTCCTTAGGATAACACCAGGACCCTTACAAAAGGAATTTCTACAAAATGAGAGTTGAGAAAGTGGGAGGCTTTATAGGAGGATGGAGACTACCAAGTATGAACAAAAGTAGTGAGTATCTGTAGATTCATCTGCAGAGGGAGGTGTGTCACTCGCAGAAGAGTCAAACTGGTTTAGAGCTGTTACTAGACTGTGTATGCTCTAAGGTACACCGTGAGTGAAAATTCATCATTTGCGAGGCTGCATCTTCATCCGCTAATGAAAGGAAGTGCCATACATATATTGATCATCGGATGATTCATGTAGTATGAAAAGCTTATTCTCTAGATATAGTGCTACTTTATGTAAAGGAAAGTCATTTTAAGTTTATTTTGATTACCAAAAATGATTCCATATTTTTAAAAAATTTGCATTTGGATTTTTGGGCTTGAGATTAGGAGTGAGGCGAAATTTTTACCCAAAAAAGTTTGCAAAAAAGAATTACAATGGAAAATGGTAATAAAGAAAGGACAGATTAGAAGCAGACGAAGACTTGGAAGAAAGTTGAGTGGATAGAGTGGTAAGTATGAGTGTAAAAGCAATTTAGAAATCATCTTCATGAGCATAATAAGAAAGATTTATGGGAGACTTGTTACTGAGAGGTTGAAGATTATAACAGGGTATAAGACAAATGAAGAACAAGGAGGTTGGTTAGGAAAGGTAAAGGATGTAAATATTAGGTTGTCTCTTACAAGATGGTAACAGAAAAGTTTGAATTGAAGGGAAGAAAGCTTCATGTGACATTCACTGACCCAGAAAAGAAATACAATAAAGTGGACTGGAATTCATTGTAGAAGATACTGAAGATTTCTGTTGCATTATGAAAGTTGTTAGATATAACATAATCAGCAAACAAAGATATAAAACATGTGTGAAAGTGGATAGTTAGTTGAGTGGAGATTTCAGACTTGGTAGTGAGATGGGGATATGTACTGTCATGTTGGCCTTTAATATGTATCTGGATGGGACAGCTAGGGAGGTAAAAAGCAAGAATAGGAGGATAGGGAGTAAAGCATGAGTTAGATAGAGAAACCCGGTAATTGATGACTATTTTCAATGTGGATGATTCATTGTTACTTGCAGAAAGTTCAAAGATATTACAGGAGTAGGTGAATAAGTTGTGCACTGTATGCATGAGGAGGAAGCAAAAATAAGGTAAAGTTTATGAAAACGGTGCTTTTGTCACACCTGTTAGCGGACCAATTCACATTTTATCGTGGATTTCTTTGATGGAGTCAAGACTGAGTCAAGAAAAGCTTTTGGCAGTAAGATTAATACCAGGACTAAGAAAAAAGCTGTTTGAAGAAATATTTTGTAAATTAAGAATCTTTCTACGTATGTGTATACTTCTTTTTTTGTGTGAGATTAGTAAACGAATATTTGTAGTTTTTGCTGTTTGAATGTGCAAATCAGTGTAACTAGCAAGAAGGATATAAGAGCTGTAGCACTTTCAGCCCTATGTACATGCTTGAGAAAAATATCACATGCAAAATAGATCTGTAAGAGTTTTTTAGGAAATGTTGTATGATGTAACGTTATCAGTTACCATAATAGGTGTTCGTGAGTTTGTAAGTTGATTTGAGTATATAGTTAGTTCTGAAATGATAGCATAAGATGTCGAGTTTTAAATAGATATGATTTTTATAATGTTGTCTCATTAGAGATTGATTTACACAGGAGGACATAATCTCTATTTGGAATCGAACTGCACAGGACACAGTAACAACAGGACGAATTCGTGACACTTTGAAGCGAGTTCTTAACCTTCCTCCCAATACAGTTATGGAATATAAAACTCATAATGATTCTCTCAAGTAAGTCACCTTTGTCTTTTTGTGGAAGTTTCATTCTGTTTTTTACTGAAAAAGTAAGCTGGGCATTTTAAGATGTCTTTTTGTTTGATTTTTCTTATGAATGGTATCTTAAGAAGTCCAGCAATGCAGTCATTTGTAATGTGCCTTTTGGATTTTCACTCTCATTTAGTTATTTTGCTTTACTTAGTACATAGCTAGGGCATTGCATGTGTTAAAGCTCCAGGTTTGCCTTTTGTTTGCATGCCAGACAAGTGCTTGTCTTTCTTTGGAGTGCTATAATCTTCTGTTGACATTTTAAACTGAAATTCAGCTTACAAAATCCGAATCATAATCAAGTTGTTGGTAATAAGTGCTTTACTCTAAATAGATTCCTCTAACTAAGGCTTTTATGAAAAATACAATAAGGTTGCAATAAATACCAGTCATTTTGCGTTTGCATTGATATATATTTAAAAACCTCAGTTACTTATAATTGTATGATTTTGTTTTTTGAATGTTTTGCACTTCCTCACCCATGTGGCTTCTTGTACTGACCCTCCTGTAGGCACACCCACTCCGCGTCCAGCCTACTGCGGAAACCTGGCCCTCCCATGAGGCATGACCTGCACTGATATTTCTATCCTCCAGCCCCCCCTCCTTGGAGAGAGGAGATTTTGGGGGAGGAGGGGGGAAGAGGTTGAGACAACCATCATACTCTATGCATCTGTGTGAGTGAGAATATATCTGTGCCAAGTTGCAGTTGTGGTCATGTACATAGGTGATGTATGTTCTGAATTGTTTACAAAGCAAGACATACCTTTTCTCTGATACATTTTTGAAAGCCGACACAGAATTACATCGGAATATCTAAGCTGTACTCCTTTTAAGAAATATATGTCTGTGAGCTATACTTCAGCTTTATGCTTAACTCGCTAAAGCTTCAAAGACATGCTTTTCAACCTGGCCCAAACAAGACAGTTAGACCACCATAAAATGGTAAATCAAACTACTGTCCACAATGTGTTTACCATCTTCAAGCAGTCTCTTGCTTTGGTTTAATCAATGAAAGTTTGGAAATAAATTTAAAGTGATTGTGTTTTATCCCTAAGCGAAGTGTTTTTTTTATTCTCAAGCAGCTCTTGCTTTGGTTTGATTAGTGGAAGTTTGGAAATGAGATTAAAGTGATAGTATTTTATCCCTAAGCAAAATATTTTTTGTGCCTCTTGGCAGCATATAGGCTGTTGGTCGTTTACAGTTTGTCTTTACTGGGAAGAAGTATTTTGAAGCTAATTACAAAGTAATGGAAAAAAGTAATGCTCCTGGATTTTGTAAAAAAAAATATAGTACCTTTTTTTATGTAGATAGCCATATTTTGGTTTTAGGGGCCCCTTTGTATGACGAAAATTATCAGAGCAATAAAAAGTCAAGGTGAAAGCTCAAGTGTTCCTTTTTATTTACAGGTATTTAGTAATTTTTTATTTTTTATAGATAATAGGGAGGGTATACAACAGAGAGGTTATATGATGGATTGATTACTTAGTATTTAATTACTTGTGCAGAAATGTGTTATATAAGGTGCTATGGATATATGGGTGAATAGATGATTGCTGATTGCAGTGAGTTTTTATTGGATGAGAAAAGCATGTGTGTGAGTAGGAAGAGAGGAGGATGAGTTGCTTACAGTGAATATGGGTTTATCTCTTGGGTGTGTGATGTCACCATGGCTATTTTTGTCTGTTCATGGACAGCGTGGTGAGGGAAGTAAATGAGTGGGTTGAAAAGTAAAGGATCAGGTCTGCAGTAAGCTGGGGGCTGGAAAGCATGGAGGTTAAATGAGATACTGTGTTTATGTGACATGTCTTTGATGGCTCCTCTTTAAGGAGAAACAGCAGAAGCTGGTGAGAGAGTTTTGGAATGTGTGTGAAATTATGAAGTGTAGAAGAGCAATAAGACTAGATGGTTTGAGTATGGGTTTGAATGGGGAGGATTCAGAGAAAATAGATTGGTTTAGGTATCTGGGAATGGCCACGTTAATGAATGGAACCATGGGGGTTAAAGTGAGTCATAGTATGGAAAACGGGTAAGATACCGTGTGCATTTAGGGCCATATGGAAGAAAAGGTAGGAACAAAACTAGGGATAAAGATAGTGTATGTTTGAGGGTAGTGTATGTTTGAAGATGTAGTGGTCTAACAATGTTGTCTGGATGTGAAGCCCCCATTCCTTGAATGCAAAAGAATGGAAGAAGGATGTGCTGGAAATAAAGGCTTGAGCTTGATATGTAATATCAGACAGGTCAATTGTGAATAAATGATATTATATTGAAGAGAAATGTAGTTGTGAGTGTCGTCTGATGACTAGGTCTGACAAGGATCTGCTAAATTGGCTCAGACATATAGAGAGGATGAGTGAAGACTGACTGATTGATGAGAGGAGGAGGGGAATACTGTGATGGAGATGGAAGAATGTAGTCTTAATAAGAGACTTTGATGATTAGGGCCTAAATATTTAGATGGGGCAAGAGGTATGCACTGGACAAAAGAATTTAAAGACATGTGGTAAGTGGAGGCAAAATGCTCTCCATGGGTTGAATCAAGGCATGTGAAACATACAAGGTAAATCATTGGAGTAGTCTATGAGGTTTGTCTGTGGATGGTTGCCTTTGCTTTCAGTATACAATACATGATAGCTACAGATTAGATGTGTGTAAATTTGGCCTTTGTTCATTTGTTTATGACACCTCTGCACTGAAAACATGGAAGGGAATTTGATTTAAAAACAATGTATGCTAATTTTGAATTTTTTTAATATAAAAAGCATCAATGATGGGACTCGTATGAGCAAAAAGATGATTTGCAGTTTTAGGAGTAGCAGTCATAGTCTTATTTGACATGAGCTTATGATTCTAATCAGGGTTTTCAGCAGCAGCAGTTAATGAAGTGAATTCTTATTCAGAAATTTGCAGAACAGCAGAAGTAACACCAGTATATTGTTTGCATGTATTATGCAGAGCAAAATGTCATCTGTTGTTGACATGATGGAACAACTAGTTTTATTTTTGTTTGATCAGAATAGGTCCATGATTTCACTTGAGTTCTTGAGATTAGAGATTAAGAAGTTAATTGCTGTAAATAGAGTAAAGAGAGCCCTCAACAACCAGTCTTTTTTTGAGATTAGAAGGCAGTGGCATTGTATGGTGCATTTCATTCAATTCAAACTGATGATGAGTTTGTAAAGTATTCTACGCTCCTTTGCACAGGTATTGGAACTTATGAAAAACTGTATTAGACATTTTGTTGGGATAGTTCTCATGATGTGCTTAATGAATCATCTTGAATATGTCAGTTGCTGAAATTGTTCCATATTCATAGTCCTGTATGTGTAATAATTGGCTGAGAGGGAGATTTTTATATATTATTGAATACTTTGGTTACATTGGCCATATTAATTGTTGCCAAAGACTTTCTGTTTTGTTACTTTTGTCTCTTAACATCCCTAACTCATTCAGGTTTTACATGTGTCGATGGTGTAGTGCACACACACACCTTGCCCTCCTCATATAGATAATAGTGGCTTACAGGTTTAATGAAACTGCATTGTAGAATGCAAGATTGAAATTTAGTTGAATGAAGCCTGTCTGTGTGCTTATCATTCCCCTTGAATACTCCAGGTATATTAGTGGTAGACTGAACTGTGAGTCAGAAGTTGATGCTCCATTACGAAAAATTTAGATGCTGTATCTTATCACATAATGATATTGATAATAGTTTTATTACTAAGATGTAAGGAGTAACACTACAAAAATGTTTATATACTTTTACTAGATTTTCATTAAGTGGTGGTTTTACTTGAAGAGAGAGTGGTTACTGTATACACCTATTATGATGACATATATGAGTGACTGAGGCATATGATATTTTTTCAGTTATGGCAGGAGAATGCTAGTGACATCAGTGGGTAATTGGTAGGTGAAAACAGCTGAGAATTCAGATGAAGGCAGAACCCATCATTTCATCAGTTGACAATGATAACAGTGAACTGTTCATCATCATCTCACATTCATAGTAGTTAAGGGCTTGAAAATATATGTGAAAATGCTATTAAATGAATTTGGAATGTGTTTGTGCCAGCTGCATAAAGATTAAGGGACCAGAAATGATCATAAGAAGTACAGTTCCGAGGAATGATTCTTATTAATAAACCTGGCAAATTACACTGTAGGCTTATGATTGATTGTATTGAAAGGATTAGTGATTCCTTAAAGGAAATGAAAAAAGGTGGATTTTGGAAGGGACAAGGGTATGTAAACTTGATTTTGCTTTGAGGCAGTGGAGAAAGCTTTAGTGAAAAATGACAGAATTATATTCCTATCTATCTATATCTCTGATGCCTTTTTCAATTGGAACTCCCTCAAAGGGATGGCCATGGCAATAGACTCCATAACCAGTGAACTCCAGTGCCACCTCTTATCCTTTAGCACCTCTCCCTTAATTGGACAGTGGCAGAGGACAACTATCTAATGTTCCTTCCATCTACTTCTACCTAAAATTTCTGCCTAATTCTCCTGCCTAAATGCTCCTATCTACTACTTCTATCTACAGCTCTTACTATTTTGCCAAAAGGCAGGGGTAGCACATAGTGCTCACTGCAGGAAAATTTAGAGTTATGAAGAATGAGCTGTGTGAGTTAAGTGTTACATATGACAAGGAGAGATTGTATAATTGTGGACAGAATGCCAGTAGTCCACATGTTAATAAGGAAGAAAGAAAAGACAGCTATCTGGATCAGAAGAGTGCAGCTTGACAACCACTTAAGTGCAGGCTCATTAAGCAGATGTCACTGTCCCTCCTGATACCCATGTGGGTAGTACTGGTAAAAAATACCTTCCTGGTCATTGGCTGCCTATCAGCAAAAGTATATACAGCAATTATCTACATAGAAAAGGCATGAAATATTAATAGGAAGGTGTTTTGGAAAGTTTTAAGTCTGAACTGTACATGGAGGTTTTCTGATTGTTATTTAGAGCTTTTGTAATGGAAATAGACTGATTAGTCTTGTTAAAAGTGATTGTTATTTAGAGCTTTTGTAATGGAAATAGACTGATTAGTCTTGTTAAAAGTGGAATGCTCTGTATTTCGAATTGGGTACAGCTATCCCATATACTAACAGGGTCATATTTCCAAAAAAGATTTTTTGATTATGCAAAATGTTGATTTATGAACTTTTAGAACCCATTACAGTATATGAAGGGGCTTCTTTCCCAAATCAAAATCATAAGTATGGAATATACATGTGGTAACTTACGTCTTACACATATTTTATTTGACTTTAATGAAAACCAGTTGTAATATGTGGTTGAAGTTATAAGGTCCTGATGGAGTGGATTTGGGTGGATTGAGGGTCAGTCTATCTATCTGTATCTCTGATGCTTGTTCTAACTGGAACTCCCTCAAAGGGGTGGCCACGGCAACAGTCTCTCCATGACTAAAGAAACGTAGTGCCGCTTCTTACCACTTGAATAATCTAAGTCTGGAAAAGTTTTCTTAGGCCTTTGGGAAATATTTACCAATTTGAACTGTATGATGCCTCTTTTTATCTCTACAAAGTTCCCACAAGCCTAATTTACAATCAGGTTCTGTATTTTTTATTAGGGCCACAATCTTGTCTGTGTAGTCCATCACTTCTGCTAAACCATTGGATGTTAAGTAGCATGTTTCTTCCCTTTTTTGTTGGGAGATATCCTGACCTAACTGCCTGAGATCCTCATTGGCTGTTTCCTTAGAATGTGTGTCTGACACATCTTGTTCTTCAGTTTTTCAAAGCTGGTGCTGATAGTAAGAGTCACAATTATCAGCTGGATCTTGGGCATTGTCTCTGCCTGCCCCAGACTTGAAAAACTATGTACGCACTCAGGTCATACCTTACCCAAGACACTGTTGATTTTTGTGGATGTGACTTCCTTTCATGACATAACAGTATGTTCTGTAGCATTCGTGATTTTGTGTTCTTCCACCTCCCTGATTAGAGGTTTGCCCTCTGCATTTATACTGTTGAGGAGTTTGCAGAATGTTCTCAGGAAATATTGCTTAAAGGTGGTAGTCACACTTTGGTTCATGTGCTGAAGAAAAGAAGTGGGTGTTTTTAGGGAAGAACTCTACCCTAACGTTTGGATTCATCCCAGTCTTGTGTTGAAGATAGCTTGATGCATAAGCAAGCAGCAGGTCTTTATCTGC
>JAUTXX010293905.1:2683-13939 GCA_032273605.1 Panulirus laevicauda | reverse complement strand
CACCCCGCTGACAACTTTTCCTGAGCGTGTGGCTCACCACTGTATTGCTCTTTACACAAGTCATGAGCGTTTTGGGGGTTTTTTTCTCGGTGGGGTGACTGAGGGAGGGTGTGTGCGTGAGGGAAGAAGGGAAACAGGAAAGGAGGGAAGTAGGATGAGTGAGGGGTGACGATGATTGTGTGTGTGAAGGGTGATTGAAGAATGAATGAGTTAGGGGTGATTACGTGTGGGGTGAAAGTAGGGATGTTAGTGAGGAAGGAGTAATGCCGGGGAGTTGTGTGAGTGTGGTGGGACGGGTGGGTGGGTGATTGTGGTGGGGTAGGTTAATGAGGGATGGGTGAGTGGGTGGTTGTGGTGGGGTAGGTAAGTGAGGGATGGGTGAGTGGGTGGTTGTGGTGGGGTAGGTAAGTGAGGGATGGATGAGTGAAGTGTGATGAGGGGATGGTGCCGGGGCGAGGGGAATGGCTGGCATGGGGTCCTAATATAGGGGGAGAAGCATCCCCCCCTTCCCATGTGACGTGTCACAGAGCCTACAACGCACGTGTCCCCCCTCCCTACCACACCACCCACCCACCTCGTACTGGTGCCCCTGAGAGTATTCTGCCAAGACACGAAAATCGCCTGACAGAGTGAACACACTGTCTCCCACTGGCAACATTGGTGTCATAATCCATTATATTTTCTTTGCAGTTGGCGCCGAACTGGGGGAAATCTCGAGTGCGCAGCAGGGAAACCGCAGGGTGGGTCCTGGCTCGTCCCAGGCATCCTGACGGTGTGGGGAAAAAATGGGGGGGTGTGTTGGGGGGGGGAGTGTCACGTTACGTGGAGGAGCCAAGACTTTGGCAGAGGCCGAAGTGCCTCCCTCTCGCCCCCCCGTCCCAACAAGATGGTGACCACCGTCTTTGCCATCCATCTTGTTTCCCGCTGGGTTTGGCTACCGGGCGGAAAATGGCCGCATGAGTGGCGTCATGCACGGGGAGGGGCGCCGCCCGTGTCGTCATGACGGCCAGCGCCGGCCTACCCTGCTGCCCCAATAGCCGCCAACCATCACTCGTGACGTCGGCACCGGGGGGCGGACCCCCGCCATTCCCTGCCAATGGCGCTCGCTCTCACCTATTACGTAATTGTGAGGGGCGGAACCCCGCATACATCGGCCAATGAGGCTGGGGTGCGAGTGTGGAGCATCAACATCATGCACTGCCATGCACGCCACTCTCCACCTGGTGGTGAGGGCCCGCCCTCATGCAGGCATGATACCAGCGTGCCCGCCAACACTCCGCCACTAACACGCCTTCTGGACCACTGGGGCGGTCCATCTTCCGGACCGCTCGGGCCGGCCCACCAATCATCTTGGTTATCCCCGCCTGCCTCCACACCCCAGCTCCTCGCATGCACACCACCTCCCCACCCCCCCCACCACCACCTTCACACCACACCAACTCACCCAACCCCCACCTACACCACTCGCCCCCAGGCTCACACACCACCTCCCTGCCTACCCACACACACACTCGCCACGCACCCGTCCATGCTCACCTACAACACTCACCACCCCTTCCCTCACCCATACCACTCACCTCGGGACACCACCACCCTTTCCTCACCCATACCACTCACCTCGGGACACCACCACCCCTCCCTCACCCATACCACTCACCTCATATAAATCATCACTTCCTCCAGGCAATCCTCACCTACTTGAGCTAAAGAGATGGGGTTGGTTGGTGGGAGGGAAGACGCCCTCTGCTTTACCATCCTGTTTTCTTCCACGATCTAGGATAAGGTCAAGTGTGACAGATAACCTCGTCATGGACCATCATCAGGTCTCTCCTCTTGTTATCTGTCCTTACCATGTACACCCAGGGACATCTCCCAATCCCACAGGCTACGTTTTCAAATCCACTCTACTTGTCGAGCAATCCCTGGGTCTACAAAGATGTATTTCCCGGGAGAGAACATAATGATAGATTTTTGAAGGAAATGATGATAACCTGTTGGGAGGGACATGATGGGTGGCTAGGAAGGGAGGTAGGTGGCGGTGGTGGGTTGTTACTGCGTAGCTCAAGCTGCCACCAGGGGTGTGTGTGTGTGTGTGTGTGTGTGTGGCCGCCACCAGCCAGCCAGCCTGACTTGCCTCGCTGCTTGCCTGCTCCTCCCGAGCCAACCTCCTCACACGCCACCATGAGCGCTAGCAGCTGCTCCCACGTGCACCGTCTCAGCATCACCATCACCTGCTTCTATGTCAGTATTATAACCACCATCATCATCTACAACTTCTGTCCTACAGCCATCGTCATCTACAACCTTTGTACTACAACCACCATCTATAAAGTCTGTGCAACTACCAATCATCCTCAAAGTCTATACTACAACCACCATCATCTTCAAAGTCTGTACTACAACATGCCTTAATACCAGTACTACAACCACTTTCACCTGCCTCACCATCAGCACTACAACCACCAACCAACACATGCCTCACAACCAGCACTACAACCACCTCACCACCAGCACTACAACCATCACTTGCCTGCCTACCAGTACTACAACCACCATCACAAGCCTCACCACCCGCACCACAACCATTATCACCTGCCTCGCTACCAGCACCACAACCACCACCACTAGTTCAACCATTACTTGTCTCATCACAAGCCCTACAACCACTATCACGTGTCATTACCCAATAATACAACTGTCAATACTTGCCTCACGATCGGCACTACAACCATCATCACCTTCCCTAACACCAGCACAACCACCACCATTACCTGCCCAACTTCAGCACTACAACCATCACCTGCCCCAACAACAGCACTACAACTACCAATATCTAACACACTACCAGTACTACAACCATCATCTGCCCCACTACCAGCACTACAACTACCATTAACTTACCACACTACCAACACTACAACTATCATTCCCTGCCCCCCCTCCAACACTACAACTATCATCTGCCCCTCCAACAAAACTACAATCAAATGAGCCGTCATACCACCAGCAATATAACCACCATCGCTAGCCTAAAACCACCACCACAATCGTAACCTGTTTAACCACACGCACCACAACCCTTACCTGCTTCACCATCAACATCACTACCACAACTTCCTTTCTCCTAACCAGCAATACAACCATCACCTTAGACCGTGTGGGTCCTTTAAGCCCCAAACATAGATCAAACTGCCGAGTTGGGTCACTTGGTCAAATAAACTGTTGGAAGCCGGGCCGGGGCGGGGTGAAGGCGCTCGTAACCACCACCAGCCCTAGCTGGTCTGACAAACCTTTGTAAATACTTATCAAAAGTCTATCACAATAACAAACCTTTGAAAATACTAGTCAAAAGTCTAACACAATAACGGTGGGAATCTCATAGTGTTTTTGAAGGTTGGTTACAGGCGACATGTTATTCTAAACAGTCTTCAGCCCATTTCTTGAAGGTATTTCCTGCTTTGGGGTTTATAACAAACTCTGATTTTAGTGGCAAACTTTTGCAGTCTTCAATGATTGTCCTGCCAATAGGAAAGAATTTTTTGAGTGTAGGTTGGGGACCCGCCTTCTTGAACTTGAGAGTATATTGTGATATGAATCTCTACCCTTTGCGATTCACTGAGTAAAACATCAGTGGTTTCAGTAGTTCCTAGTTGTTTAGATTCTTTAGAGTCGATGCAGGTCAAAAAGGAATACATCTGCAGGTTTATAAATCAGCAATTTCGCTCGCCTTGAAAGCTGATGATAGTACACTAGCAATACTATTTTCCTAAGAGTATTTAGCGGCTTGAACAGTGTCCTCATTGGTTCTCTCCTGCCCTGTCTTGAAGGTCCGCACGATCCATCCTATCATCTCTTTTGGAAGAGGCAGCTGTTGCTTCGTGATGTACGGTCGACGTACATTATCATTCCCGAGTCTTTAACGTTATTCAGTCGTTATGCGATGGTGTCAGGAGTCTGTCCGGTAATTTCTAGTATTTTCCTTTTTGTCGCCCTCCCTACACCGTATGTCTGATCCTTCTCCAGTTGAAAGGAATGTTCTCTGGGGATAGTCTCAACGTATGGCAGAAGTTTCACTGTGGCTTCTGCTGATGAGGTTTTCCTTCTTACTTAATCGTCACCGGCATACGATATGAAATTATAAATCATATCTGGCTCAACGTCAACTAATGTTTCTTGGAAAGCTGAGCTATTAACGCGGAAGCACTGGTTATAGCCTGATCTACAGAAACGTGTAATCTCGTAAGCTGTGCTATTAACGTGGAAGCACTGGTTGTTGCCTGATCTATAAAAATCGTGTTGTAATCTCTTAGTTAAAAAGGTGTATAACCATCTTCCAGTTTTACCATTTATTCAACATCTCACGCATCTATGATATCTACCCAAGTTTTTATTTAGGTCTGAATATGTCACATCAGCATATCTGTTTCATCTCGAGCCCATGCTGTACAATCCTGTCTGTGGTCAAGCAACTGAGTGAGGCGAGATCTTCCCCTCCTCCAGCCGTGTGTTTTTCTAGGGTTAGGTTGATTATTTGGTTCCATTAAGTCGAATCAGGTGACATCTTTAGGTCTCTCTCAAATACAGGGCCAATGTCTGATGTCATTGCCATGGGTAGTTGGTTTTTGAGGGATTAACTTCAACGTTTTGTGGAGTGGAGCGATGCGGGTCAGTTTCAAGCTCCCTGGGAGGTCTGGAGTCGTAACAATATCTCTACAACAGTGGTTATCAAGTGGTGGGTGATGGTGAATTTCCTGGGTGGGCAGTGGGAAATGGCGGCCTGTTATTGGTTATATATATATACATACTGGTGATTCTGTGTATCAGTATATTTACAAGGTCATTTCTGGTATTTCAGTCATGTTCTTAAGTTTCGTTTCAACACAATACATGTATCCTCCTCCACTCCCACAACAATATACAAACACTGACACAGCGTTTGCTGTGTTCATGACTGCAAATTCTTTAGTACGCATATCTGCTGCATTTCTGCTAACCATGTCAGTTGCATTTCCATTAACCATGTCTGTTGCATTTCTATTGAACAAGTCTGTTCCGTTTCTATTACCTGCAGATGTATATACAAATCTGCCAAGGGATACTTTGTTCATTAAGCCTAAATCACAATGTACGCGTTTTGCTGTTTTACAATACAAGAGACGAGCCACAAGTTCTTCGGGTACGCAATATTGGGCCGTCACCTCAAAAACCCCTGGTCTTGAGTGGTCTTTGCAAGTGGAGTTTTGCAAAATCTTTATTACGGGCAGAGAGTTCCAGGAATGTGGAGGTCGAGGGGAAGAATGAATGGTCTAAACGGCCTTTTTCGAAGTCCCGCTGTGGGATGGTGAGGTCTGCTGTGTTGGATCGTGTTTGTCGAAGTCTCGCTCTGGGATGGTGAGATCTGCTGTGTAGGGATGGTGAGGTCTGCTGTGTAGGGATGGTGAGGTCTGCTGTATGCTGGGTCGTGTTTGCTGTGTTCAATGAACACCGATTAATAGTGATCATTTTAGTATCTGATTACTCTCCTGTTGGTCATGAGTGTACGTGGCTCTCTGTTCTCTGTGGGCCCAATGGAAGTGGTGGCCCTCAGCTTGCATTCTGCATATGAATAATAAAAGAATCTTTTTGGTCTAGTTCTGAGATATTTTTTTTTGTTAGGAGTCGTACGGCTTTTTGAGTTTATAGTCTCCGTCCGTCAGTTAGTCTGACGATTTATTTTAAGGCCTGCAACTCGTTTTCGCCACCTGTACAGAGGGTCTCTCTCTCTCTCTCTCTCTCTCTCTCTCTCTCTCTCTCTCTCTCTCTCTCTCTCTCTCTCTCTCTCTGCGTATATGGTGACTGCCATCTAAAGTGTGTTCTCTCTCCTCCACCATGTGTTGCGGAGGGAGAGGAAACGACAATGAAATCCTCCCTAGTAGGAGAGCGTTCCCTACAACTGCTCTTACATGGTTGGAGGAGAATATTACCTACACGACACCACTCGGGGGCAATCTCCTTGTCTCCATTTTCGACTCTGGTCTTTAATTCCAAACAGGTTATTTCGCCAAGACATATCTGCCGCAGACTGTCCTCAAATCTCCCCACCCCCATGTCTTCTTCCTCAGGTCCTCCCAAGGCCTTGCTGGGGTATTCCACATGCACGTTTTAAACGCTAAGGTGGGTCCTAAAAACACTCTATGGTATCACAAAGCCGAGCTTCGCCCGTAGAACACACGGCCTTTGGAAAAAGGGGCTTTGTTGGCCACTAAGGAACGCGGCCACGCAGCCCAAGACCCCTATGCACAACGGTGCGACCCTTGAACACGACTGGATGACCCCTGGGCAATGATGGCCTGACTTTTGACCTGGTCACGGAGCCAGGTCATCATTCACCAAATGACGATCGCTACCAACCCACCAGCGACTGGAGTACACCTTCCAATAAGTCACTAGCTACAGGGAATATTCCACTGGGCTGTAAGTTTGCCAGTGTAACATCAATATCAAACCATAAACAAGGGGTAATGAAGCACTGCCGTAAATTATCACCCAATTAGCCAGACGATGTTAGTGGGTATACACTGGTAATCATAATGAGAGACAAACTGTACAACGTTTAAATGATCATCATTTAATCTATCAATCGATGAATAACATCAAAGGGTTCTAAGAAACCGTTCACATCCACTTGATTTCTTTAATATATTCAACTTGTAACGGTGATAGGAGAAAAAGATAATAATCTTGATTTTCGGAAAAACATTTGATAAAGACCCGCATCAAAATGACCTCTCGTCCATGATCATGTGGCATGGGTAAGGATGAGTATTTAGGCGGTTGGAAATGTGGTAAACTGGCCACGAAGAGACAGAAGCGGTCGATGCCAAAGCCTCGGAATGGTCAGACGTAATGAGGCGGTGTGCCGCAAGGACCAATCTTGGGTCCACTTCTCTTTCGTTAAGTACACATCAGTGACACCTAACCCAGTGCGTCGTGGGATATCAAATTTCCCAGATGTTACCAAGATGGGACAAAAATCGACAACAGCAACTGAGCGTCTACGTTAGATGCGTGCTGACATAGACCAAGAGACGGCCTGAGCTCATGTGTGGCATATGAATTTCAATATCGATCTAAAAACATCACAAATCGGTAGCAAAACATAGGACTACATTCAGTTTACTGGCAAAAAGCCTCGGAGTCTAACAATATGCGATGCCCCACGAGGAATCACTGCAGGGAAGCTGCAAAATAAGTACGAACATTTTCATGTCTTCGTTGGCACAGACAGTCCATTCAAGGCTGAAGAACTACATCTCACATGACACTGGCACGTCCCCCATCTCGACTATGGGTTCAGTTTTGGTCACCCTACACCTTTAGGAGAGGAGACGGCAAAGAGAGACCAGAGCACCGAACTACACGGATGGTTCTGGGCAACATAACAAATACAGTGAGAGCCGCCCGCCGGCACGACCTACACTCAGAAATGAGCAGGTTCTCAGAACATCGAAAGGACCCAGTGGTGTGATGTTTGTGTTCCTTTTGTTCGCCTGGTGATGAACACCATCACCGTTCTCCGGTGAGGTGAGGAGCGTGTTCAACGTTCACCGGTGCGGTGAGGTGTTGTTCAACGTTCACCGGTGAGGAGAAGCGTGTTCACCGGGTCACTGGTGAGGCGAGGAGCGTGTGATCAAGGGGTCAACAGGAAGCGGAAAATCTACCAACGATTCCCAGAAATAAAAGCAGAGGCGATCATCGATTGCTATAAGTTTGTCTCCAAGGCGTGAAATGTAGGTCAAGGCGACCATACTTTTTTTTTGTCTGAAATGGGTCATGAAATGGTGTCGGGGACTTGGGCGTAAAACTTGACCTAAGTGTCGAACGTGTAATTGCGAACCTGGACGCCGAGGGGTCAAGCCATTTCTCCTTCGTCTCTTCCCAGAGAAATGGGGTCAAGACCTGAGCTGAGTCACTGGGCTGAGCGTCATCCCCAGCAAGACACGACGCGTGTAGGGATGGCAGTGCGTATCTGAAGCGGGAGTTAGTTCCCCCATCCTCCTCCCTCCCTGATGGAGGCAAGAGCTGGAGGGACCCGGTGGCTCCCACGCCGGCCAGAACTGGTTCAACACACCTCCAGGTGGAGGCCCCCCCTCCCAACCCAACCCTCCATCTATCCCCGTCCCCCCTGGGGATGGGAGAGGCTTACCAGTAAGGGTGAGGAGAAGGAGGGTGGTTGGTGAAGGGGGGCGCTAAGCGTTCGTCACGCCGCCCGGCAGGAGTCATCAACGAACCTCGCCATCACATCCTCCAATTTTTCCTTTTTCAAATCATTTTCTAATTTTCTCGATCCGAGGGGACCCCGTCCATACCTAACACCGGGGCTGGTCCCGCCGGAGTATTGGACGTTGCAACCCTGGAGGCAACACCTTCCCAGCAGCAAGTGGCTGGTCGCACTGGATAATGCTTCTGAAATGCCCTCGGCAGCTTCACTACATATTTATATGCTTCTAAATCTTATAGGCTGCCACATCTAGGGGGAATCACCTATGCTTCCACCCTCGAAACCAAGAAAGCCAACGCCTTTCCCTGAAGTACCCACGTAACGCTCCAACGGTGATGTACGGTCATTCTTACGCTCCAGCTAACCTAACGAGAGTAATGGTCAACTATATACGAACGTTCACTGTACCATTTCCACCAAAATGTACCACACAGACGCCTTGACGAAATGGCAACACATGCGTCAAAGATGGACAAGGAAGATCAAGAGACGAGAGAGCGCAGCTATCGCATCCAAATGCAGTGGAAGGGGCGTTCAAGTCAGCTGTGAGGAGCCTAAGCTGCAGAAGCATCACACTGGTGACACCTTGTTCACGGCAGCGAGTACGGCCACACCACGGGAGGAGCGCGGCCAGTCCCTGCTCCCAGGATTACTGTCAACACGCACTGAAACATGTTCGGCCGTGTGGTGTCACCAGGAGCCACGGCGTCCCCCATCCACACACACACACACACACACACACACACACACACATACACACACACCCTGCCTACCATCCCTACACTACTCACAACCAACACTTCACACTCCCACTACAACCTAGCATGTTGTAACAACTACTTATTAACTCGGTCATAACGCTCGCGAATAATTTCAAGACTTTCCTGAACAGTCGCCACCACTTCACCTTTCCTAGTCGCTCGGTGAACACATGGCGGTGGCCCGGGGATTGAGCGGAGGAGTTCAGGTGACTGGAGGCCAGAGGCGTCCAGCAGGAGAGAATGACGACCAGAGGAGCAGCCCGGATGTTCTGGTGGGGGTGTCGTCGGGAGGTGCGACATTCCCTTGGGTGGAGGATGAAGACTTCATTACACTGGGTCACGCCTGAGAATGCAGTAATAACACCCGAAGTGATCATATGGTCTCCCTTCGGACCCACGGACCAGATGCGGGCCCTGGGGGCTTCCTGCCGAGGACCTTTGGGGTTTGAAGTGGTCACACCCGGTTGCCCCTCCCCAATCATCCAACCTACCCGCCCACCCTGGCTGGCCGCGGTGCGGTCCAGGACGGGCTGGGGCAACTGTGTGTACGACCTACCCTAATGCTGGTATACGTCTGCCACCTGCATGTGCATCGCAGGCAACACAAGCCAATTCCTCAGAGCTTCTTAAAAATCCGGTGGAAAAACAGGGAAAAAAAAGGAGCAACCATACCATACAAAAGAATACGTATAAAAGAGAAATGCTAACAGCATCGTACGAGGGAGGGAGGGAGGAAGCTCAAGACAAACCAGGCCTTTCGGTATAGACCGTCACCTGCGTAACATCTCAGATATGATGGCTCATACCAACGGCTGGTTCGTGCAGCGTCTACGTCGTCCGTCTGTCTACCGCTTTCTAAAAACGAAGTTCCTCCTTAACTACGTAGTAGAGTTAAGCTGAATTAGAGAGTAAGTGTTTGGAGATAAAGCTGCCGTGTACGCATGCAGACCCGGACTGCATGGCTGAATAAAATCCCGTGTGACTGATTGGCGTCAATTGCTAACATGGGCGTCACAGTCCAGCCCAAGTCCAATGGCCGTTACACGCGTCGAGGGGCTGCGGCTGGCCCGACGCGCGTGATGCCCAACCCTCCCTCCCTCATGATGCGCATGGCAGCCACCAACGGAAACTTCTGAGGCCTACGCTACCTGTGCTCAAACTAAATAAATATGGACTGACTTCAGCAGATAACGCCAGCATTTAGCCGGTCCTGCACTACTGGCTACTTGGCAAGTCATCCACTCATGGTGTGCCTCAGATCATTTTCTCATTAAACAAAATAAATTATACTGACCTCAATGAATACACCATGTGATACTTGTCACATTCAATATTTCTATTCAATAATGTCTAAAACACACACACACACACACACACACACACACACACCATAAAACATGAGAATCATGGCGGACCCATTATTTGCATTTCGCTCCCGTTTTTCAACTTTATATTTTTCAAATTCAAGTTTTGCAGACAAACTTTAATGCCAAACTGGACTTGAAACGCTCACAACAAACAACTTGGCGTTTTGGCCGTGCGTCATCGCGGAAATATGTAAATGATCTACGCTGCAAACCTTACCAACGTACACCTTTTTCAGTCTCCCCTTGTTGTTTTTTTTTTGGGGGGGAGGGGTTTGTTTTCGGGGAAATCGGGCAATTACAGCAACGGCGTTTACGTAACACATTACGTCATGATACGCATAGTAACAACACGGTGACGACAATCAAACACACTCCACTTGCCTCCCACCGGCTCCTTGACCCACTGTTCACATTACAGGGGAAAAAAACAAAAACGGATGTGCTGAAGAATAAAGTCATCCCACATATGTCCGTCCCAGTCACTGACACAAGTCAATGTTTTCACGTTTAAGACGAAATGTTAAGCCAAGGCTGGAGGGGAATATTATATGGATACGACAGGAGGCATGAGTTATGCATCATCCTTTGTAAACAAGAAATCGGAACTCGTGAAACATTTAATTGCAATTGTTTCCACTTTTAAGTCTCCCCCCCCCCGAGATATACATTTGCACCTACACTATATCCTGCTTTCTAAATGTTAATTAAGAAAGACACACATAAACCACTTTCATAATAATAATAATTATAACAATAAAATAACAATAACAATAATAACAATAATAATAATAATAATAATAATAATAATAATAATAATAATAATAAAACGGTTTATCGATTCTAATTCCGGCCACATGAAAATATATAC
>JAUTXX010293794.1:0-13941 GCA_032273605.1 Panulirus laevicauda | reverse complement strand
AATTTCATAAGAAAGAGATTGTCTGTGATGTTGATTGGTTAGTTTGAATTTTCAAAGTCTGCATGGATCATGGGGAAGTGCCTGAGGATTGATGATATGCATGTATAATGTTATAGGGAAGAATGGTGATAGAGATGGTGAAGGCATGCACAGAGCATCAGATTGAGGTGGAATATTGAGATTTTGGGAGTGGTAGAGGATGTGTGGATCAGATTTTTTCTATGTAGAATGTGTGAGAAATACTTAGAGAAACAGATGGAGATGTTAGTAGCATATATGTGGTATATATGGATCTGGAGAGAGTATATATTAGAGTTTATAGAAATCATTCATGGAAGGTATTATGAATACATAGTGTAGGAGGAAAGCTATAAGAAGCAGTGGATTTTTATCGAGAGAGTTAGGCATGTGTGTGAGTAGGTAGAGAGGAGGGTGAATGGTTCCAGGTGAAGGTGAGTCTGCGGTAGGGGTATGATATGTCACTATAGCTGTTTAATTTGTTTATGGATGAGGTAGAGAGGGAGATAAATCTTGGAGAGAGGGACAGGTATGCAGTCTGTAGGGAATGAAGAGGCTTGGAAAGTGAATCAGTTGTTGTTTACTGATGACACAGCACTGGTGCTGATTCAAGTGAGATACTGCAGAAGTTAGTTTGTGACATGGGGAGAGTGTGTGAGAGGAGAAAGCTGAGTGAATTTGAATACAAGCAAGGTAATTAGGGTAAGTGGGGCAGAGAGACAGGTTAATTGGGTTGTGAGCTTGAATGGAGAAAGACTGGAGGAAGTGAACTGAGGAGAGGTTGATAAAGAGGATTTATGTTTCGGAGATGGGGAAGACAAAGAGAGGGGAAACCATATTGGAGATGGAAAGATGGAGTGAATATCATTTTAAGTACTCGGGCCTGACCATGGAGGAGAGTGAAAGGCATGCATAGGAGAAAATTAATTGAAGCAATATGGTGCACAGGGATTGATGTGCTGTCAGTGGACTGAACCATGGCATATAAAGCAGCTAGGGAAAACCATGGAAAGTTTTGTGGGGCATTGTTGTGGATAGAGGGCTATAGTTTCTGTGCATTACAGATGACAATTAGAGAATGGATGTGAGTGAATTGTTCTTTTTTTTCTGTCCCTGATGCTACTTCGCTTATGCAGAAAACTGAACAAGACTGAGAGAGAAAAAATTTTTCCACGTGATTAGTAAAAAGTTTTTGTGCTTCTCCTGTAATACTTGTCCATTTATAATAGAGTATAGAAAGATGTAGAATAAGGTTAAGAAAATTGTTTTTTTGGCAGATTTGGTGGATGCAGTGGTTGCTGTTTTGCTTCATCCAAGTAGTGCAGCAAGGCTTAGTGCAGCATGGTGCTTAAGATGTATCTGTCTTGCTCTTCCCTCCCAACTCCATCCACTCATCACCCGCTGCTGTGATCGCCTAGATGCCCTTAAGTCGTCGCCAGAAGCTATTGCTGGGTACAGGTAAATGAAAGTTTCTTTGTGTTTGGTGTGATTTTAAATCATACATTAAGAAAGCAGTAAGGCTGGTTGAATGGGGTACAGTTTTAGGGTTAGGGTGCAGGATGGTAATAATCTTATGGATATTATTATTATGGCTTACCCTATCTACTTCACATGCCCTGCTTCAGTCTGTTGACAGTACATTAACCTGTGTATACTACATCATTCTAATTTACTCTGTCGCCTGCATGCCTATAATCCTCCTGCATGCCCCAGTCATTTAAAATCCTTTTCACTCCATTCGTACACCTTCAGTGTGGTCTGTCCCTTCTCCTTGTTCCCTCAACTTCTGTAACATATATCCACTTTGTTAACCTTTCCTCTCCTTTTCTCTCCATATGTCCAAACCATTTCAACACCCCTGATTCATCTCTCTCAACTTCACTTTTCTTTACCAGACTTCTTTCTTACCCTTGTATTACATACTTGATCAAACCTCCTCTTACAACATACTGTTCTCAGACATTTCATTTCCAGCACATTCACTCTCATCTACATGACTACATCTGTGGCTCATGCCTTGCATTTATACAACATCATTTGAGCTAATATACTTTCAAAAATACCCTTTTTTGCCTTTCCTGACAATGACCTCTCTTCGCACACATTCCTTAGTGCTCCCAGAACCGTCACCCCCTTGCCCATCTTTCCATACATTCCTCAGTGCTCCCAGAACCTTCACCCCATTTGCCCACCTTGTGACTTGCTTCTGATTTCATGGTTGCATTAGCTCCAGGTAACTAAAGCACATCACTTCCTCCAGTTTTCCTCCTTTCAAACTCAAAACCCAACTAACCTGACCCTCGTCCTTGCTTTTATTCACGTTTACTTTCAACTATCTCCTTTCACGCACTCTTCCAAACTTATTCGTTTGTTTCTACAGTTTCTCACTGAATCTGCCACCATTGCTTTATCACCAGTAGACAGCAACTGACTCAGATCCCAAGCCCCTTTATCCTCTACAGCTTGCAGACTCGCCACTCTCTCCATGACTCTCGCATTTACCTCCCTCAATATCCTATCCATAAAGAATTTATATAGCCATGGAGACATCACTAAACCTGCTACAGACCAGCCTTCACTCTATTATCTTCCCACTCATACACTTGCCTTACACCCTTGATAAAATCTTTTCTGCCACACTATATATCCATAAGATCTTCCACAAGACACCTCTATTATCCCTATCATATGCTTTCTCCAGATCCATAAATGCCTCATTAAATTCTTTTGTTTCTCGTAAGTATTTCTCATACACATTCTTTAAAGCAGGCATTGGAACCACACACCCTGTACCACTTATGAAACCAAACTGTTCCTCCCCAGTCTGATGCTCTGTACGTGCCTTCATCCTCTCAACCACTATTTACCCATACAACTTATCAGGTGCACTCAAAAAGCTTATACCCCTTTAGTTGGAACAGTCACCTTTATCACTCTTAACTTTATTCAGTGTTACTACACGTGCATTCTGCCATTTTCAGGCGCTTTACCATAATCTGTACATATCTTGAAAATCCTAATCAACCAATCAACAGTATAGTCACCCCCTTTCTTAATAAATTCAACTGCAGTACCATCCACTCTAGCTAACTTGTTACATTTAATCCTTTCAACACCTTTTCTCTCTTCACCAAACCATTCTCAGTGAATCTCTTATTTTGCATACCACCCCAACCCAAACACCTTACATCTGCCACCCTGTCACCAAATACATTCAGCAGTACTTCGAAATACTCACTTCATTTCTAACTCCCTTCATTGTTGCCACTTCCCAGTGATTCCATTTTTTTTCTTCTGTTTTTTGCACACTGTTTACCTCCTTTCAAAACATCTTATTGTCTCTTAAGAGTACTGATAGTCGCTCACCCCTACTCTCATTTGCCCTCTTTTTCAACTCCTGCACCTTTTTGATCTGCCACTTTCTCTTATGTCTCTCCCTGTCATCTTCACTCCATCTTTGTAAATACTGCCCATATACTTCTTTTTTTCTCTTTCATTAGCAACTTTTTCATCCCAACATTCATTACCTTTTCTCACCTGCCCATCTCCCACTTTACACATGCCACATGCATCTCTTACACATGCCAGCACTTTGTCCCCATTTATCTTCCATTCCTCACCCACTCCCCTTGCTTTATTTACTCTCACCTTTTGTCATTACACATACAATCTCACCTGACGTTTTTCACAAAAGTCTATTTTTCAGCCTCATATACTCCTACCACTCTCCTCTCATCTGTAATTTTTCCTCTTCCAAAAACTTCTATGAATTTTCCCCTTGACTCCATAAGGTAATGATCAGACATCCCACCATCTGCCCCTTTCAGTGCAGAAGTCTCTTTTACATGCCCATCAGTTAGTAGTGATACAGTTTGTAGGTAATGCTTGCTGACCATCTTCCGTACCTACCTACTTATACTTGTGTATGTCCCTCTTTTTGAACAAGTATTCCCACTCACCAGTCCATTTTCAGCACACAAATCCACATGCTGTTCACCATTTCCATTCACTCTGCTGAATACCCCATGGCCCTCAATTATACCCTCAACTGCCGTAATACTAACCTTCACTTGTAGATTAGGCTTCAAGAACACCCGGTCTCTTGCATCAGAACTGACATTCAGTCAGCTGCTCCCTAAGCACTTGCCTATCATAATCTTTCTTCTCATGACCAGATGGATAAGCACTAATAATCTCACCTATCTCTTGCCATCCACTTTCATTTTTACCCATATCAGTGTAGAGCTCACTTCCTTATGTTCCTTCACGTATGCCCACAACTCATACTTCAGGAGTATTGCTACCCCTCCCCTTGCCTAATCTCTTGTCCTCTCACCAACCCCTGATTTTACTTCTAAGACATTTGCACACCATTCATCTCCTTAACCCTTGAGCTTTGTTTCACTTAGATTCAGGTCATCTGGATTTCTTTTCTCAAACATGATACCTATTTCTCCTTTCTTCTCATCTTAGTTACAGCCACACACATTTAGACACCCAAGGCTGTTGTAGATACATGGGTATGTGGGAAGTGGCTAGGTCAGCCAGCTACCCAACCCAGTAGCCTGGGCATAGCCATAGTTGTAGGGATAGAAGACCTCTGAAGACTACTCCTGGTATACTCCAGCTTATGGAGTTGTTGCTGAAAATGGGAAAAAATGTTTTAAAAAGTGTGGTATATGCAAGCATACATAGCTGAGTAGGGTTAATTGTGTGGGTATTATTTGATTATGTACTTATTGATAAGTGTACTGAAAGGACTGTTGGGTATGAATGTGCTGAGAGGGATAGCTGGTGGGATGTTTGATCAGTTCCAGGTGGAGGTAAGGGTGAAAGTTTGTAGAAGTTTTAGGAAAAAAGGAAATTATATGGTTAGGAAGAAGGAGATGAAATTGGATAAGCTCATTAATAGAGGATTTGTGTGGAGATACTAGGAGTGATTGGCTGAAGAATAGGAAGATGTGAAAGTAAACAAAAGCAGGGGAGTGGGCAAGGATTGGGAGGCACATAGGGAAGCTGAGCTTACATCTGCAAGAGAAGTGTTTAGCATGCAAGAGGTGGAATATTGATAGGATAGAAAGAGAAGTGAATGGTGGGATGATGAATTTGATTTGTTAAAGAAAGAGGAAAGAGATGTGTGAGTATTAACTAATGAGAAAGAGTGTGAGTGATTGGATGGATTAAAGAGAGAGAGTATTGGCAAACTTTGGGAAGATAAGAAAATGTTTTGGGAGGAGTAGAATAGTGTAACGAAGACAAGAAAACAAAGAGCTTGAGGAAAAGGAACAGATGTGAAAGTGGTGACTCGTAAAGAAGAGGTTAAAAAGAGATGGTGAGTATTTCGAAAGGCTTTTGAAAGTGATAGATGATAGAATGCCATATGTGGTGTATTTGGTTTGTAGAGGTTTTTGAAGTAAGAGAGAGACATGTTAAGTAATGTGGTGAAAAGAGAATAGGTGAAGAAAGCCTTGCATAAGATGAATTGTGACAAAGCGGCTGGAATAGTAGGGATTACAGTTGAATTTCTCAAGAAAGAGGGTGGCAGTGTTACCTTGAGGAGTATGGGGAAAGAGAGGTCGCTGTCTGTGAGGGCAAATATGGGTATGTTTGATGGTATAGTAGTCCCAGAAGTGTTGTATGGATGTGAGGCATGGACCCTAGATAAAGTGGAAGTGGATGGCTTCGTTGGAAATGAAATGTTGAAAACAGTATGTGATATGAGGAAGGTTGATCAAATAGAAAATGAGAGGTAAAGTAGTAAGTAAAGTATATATGTGAGAGCTGAATAGGGTGTGGTGACATGTTTCTGACATATGGAAAGAATAAGTGCAGGGAGGATGATTAAGATGTTATACATGTCACATGTGAAGGGAAAACTGAGGAGGAGGTGGGAGGATGGAATGAAAGATGATGCCATTGACTGGGGTTTGAATATTCAGGAGGATGTGAGGGATGTACAGAATTGAACAAATTACACCAATATGGTCTGTAGAAGGTAATGTGATGGCAGTGGGCTGAACCAGTGGTCATGGGAAACACCAGAACAAACTGTGGAGCTTGACTTTGGATAGAGGGGTTCTGGTTTCACTGCATTATATATGACTGCTAGGAAATGGATATAAGTGAATTAGGCCTCTTTTGTGTGTGTTCTAGGTGCTGCCTTGCTATGCGAGAAATGGCAAACAAATATAAAAAAATGCATTTTACAGTTTGTTGGGGTAGGGCGTGGAAGTTGAATCATTTGATCTTAATTGAGGATATGGCTCTTGTGGCAGATTTAAGTGAGAAACTACAGAGCTGATTTCTGTGTTTAGAAAAGTGTGAAAGGAGAAGGTTGAGAGTTAATATGGATAAATGTAAGGATATAAGGTTTCGCAGGGGAGAGAGACAGGTTAATTAGAGTTGTAGTTTGAATGGGTAGAATTTGAATTAGAGCATTTCATACACTAAAATGGTAACCCCAAAATTAAGAGGTGCAATAAACATGTAAAATGAAAATACCTTAAATATCTAGGTCCCAAGAATACTCATCATGTTGCATGTGGAAAACAGAAATACTTTGGGATGTACAGCAGAGACATTTAATGCCCTGAATAAGCATTTGCAGGATGCACCAGACCAGCCAGGCTGTGAGAGCTTCATGGGTCTGTGGGCTTTTGCTTTGGGTAGTCTGGTTAACCAAATTTCCAGCCTAGGAGTTTGGACTTGATAAGAGTGATAGGGTAGAAGACGTCTGAAGGATATGCCAAATATAGTATAATGCAAATTTAGGACATTCCATTGAACCACAAAGAATAGAGGAGAGAACATACAGGGATGATAGGAATGTGTTATATAAGATACTTCATCCCTTCCCTTACCCTTTTCATTTTCCCTCCAAAAATTCAGTTTTGAAATGTGTACAGATATACAGAGCAGCACACAAAATAGTTTGAAATGTTAGTACGTTAGAAAAAGTTACATAATGAAATATACAGAGGCTGTGAATCCTAGCTATCTCACCAAGTACAAGAAGAATTGTAGAAATACAAAATGTACCTTTATGAACTTTAGATTGTAAAAAAATGAGAAAAAACAAAGAAAGGTGACAGCTTGTCAAAGAAATGCATAAATCCTATTATTTCACTATTTTTGTTAGGGTACCATTTATTACTTTCATTACTCCTTTGCCCTTCATACCAGCTTGTTTCTTCAACTATTGTGTCATCTAGTTCATTACCATATCGTAGAAATTGTAGAAATACTGTTATATACTTTAATGTGTATCAGTTTTATAACTGACAATGCTATCACCAGCAAAAGCAGATGGTTGAGCAGATGCAACAAGAGTTAAAGATGATTCTACTTTGGTAGACCCCACAGCATCTGCTGGACTGTCTGAGTTGGAGCATGTTTGATCTTGAAGTATTATCTTCATTGTGTGTCTGTATAGACATCACTATCATATTCATCATCTCAGCATATTGGAATTAAAACTGTGGAAAAGCAAACAAAAATATACCAGATGCTTACACCTCCTCTGGGAGGTGTACTTACATCCTTACTTTCCACATAGCAGGAAGCAAAGCTATCCCTACTGATAGGTTGCATTGACATTGCACATCTTAAGATTTTTGAGTGTCCTGAAATTGTAGTTAACTGACTGACTTGGAATCAAATAATCTACATAACCCAGGACATCATGATTTTAGGGCAGGAAATTCATTTCTCTCTCATCTGCTTGATCGCTGCAATAAAGTTTTAAAGGCACTGATGAATGAAGAATTTGCTGATGTGCATCAGATGGGAATAATTAGAAAAGTGGTAAGATAGATTTACAACTTCTTGACTAACACATTACAACATGTTGCTATAAATCAAGCTATTTCTGATGCCTCTGAAGTAGAAATCTGTTTCCTAAGGAGCTGTACTTGCATCCTTACTGTTTCTCATTCTTATATCTGACATAAAAGCAAATACCTTCCCCCAGTCACAGGCAAAAGTCCACATCACGGCCGGACCTTTATTGAAATATGGAGAGGATTATGAAAGGGAAAAAGAAGAGGCAAGGGAAAGTAGTTACAAACTTTGGAGGAAGTGGAAAACCTGTCTTTTAAGATGTGCCAAGTCATAGTTATTGGGAAAGCGAGTGTTTAGAGTTCCAAAGCTTTGAGGTGTCGGGAAAGAAACAGCTATCAAAATGGCCCACTCTTGAGTTGCCAGTGGCCACACAGTAGTCATGTGATGCAGCAGCTTGCTGAGTATTGCATAGTCTAACTAGTGGTGGGGGCGCACAAGCAGCAGATGGTATTAGAATAAGTATGGGGATTTCACCAGTAGAAAACTTATAAGAAACTACAGACATAGATCACATTTGCTGGTGGGCCACTGAAGTTAATGTGTTTTTTAGTGTTGAAAAGTTCCAAATATTCTCTTATTTTGGAGGTGAAGAAGTTTAAACCAGGACAGAAGTGGACATCATCATATTTGGAAAGAACAATTCAAAAGACCTTAGAGTAATAATGTTTGATGGCCTTAACTTCATGAGCACCATAGAACTACAGTTACTTTTAAGAAAAAAAGGGAGACAGTTTTACAGACCTTAGATACGAAAGAGAAAAACCATGATAATACTTTACAAGGCAGTACTGCACTCTCGAATAGAATGCTGTATACAGATATCACCTGTCAGGAATGTGAAATTGTAGAGGTAGAAATTATACAAAAAATTTCATAGCCGACATTGACACTGTAAAGGATCCAAACTACAAGGAAAGACTGAAAACAATAAAGCTGTACTTTTTTAAGTGCACATGGGAAGGTTTTATCCTGATTTATAGTTAAGAAATTCTGGAAGGAAAAGTTTTCAACTTACAGTAAAAAATAGTTTCATATGGCACAACAGGTATAGAAGACTCAGATGTTTCCATGTAAATGAAAGGCAGTAAATGAACAATGAGAAAATTTTCCAACTAACCAAGATAATGTTCAACAACTCATAACAAGAGTGGTATGTATGAACATAATGCATTATACAAAACTGAAAATTTTTATGAGTTACTAGGATGTTGAAGCCAGTTACTAATATTAGTCTGAGTTTCAGAGTACAGCTGCTGTTGAGAAGTAAGTTTATTCTGAGAACAGTGACCATTTTTTAATGAAAATTGTTTTATGACTTTGATAACATAAGATAATACTGTAGTGAAGGGAGTTATATTTTTCAGGAAACGAATACATAAGCTTTGCAGATATGAAGGATTTCATTATTATTGAACTTATTTCAATTATTTTAAGAAGGTGGCCAAATGGACATGGTTTTTTTTCATTGGTCACTGGTATATATCACTCAAACAATTAAGTAAATATACGTATAGATTTAATTTTCCCTATAAGGGACTAAAAGGGTGAGAACAATTGTAAAGATATATAGACCATTATTGTTAAGTCTTTTGCATTGCACATGACAGATCGAGAATGAGTGTGAGAGAATGCAGTTCCTCATCTGTTTTTGGGTCTATCTTGCTAATGCAGGAAATGGCAATCAAGAATAGAAAAGATAATGATAGTTTCGCGGTAGAAAATTTCTTTTTATCGGATTGAGGTGACTCATTCAGACTTTTTGATTTTCTACACAATCTGGTCATGGATTATAATTAGATATACTCCTTACCAGCTGTGTGGTGTCAGCTTTGGTTGGTTGTGTACAAAAAACCCCACTTGGAATCCCGCACATGAGAGGAAAGGTTCTCTTCAATATTGCAGAAGAATTGCTTCGATCAGCCAGTCAGAATTCCCGGCTGTCTCTCCACCGAACTCAAGCAGGCTGGCTGATCATTGGCTCCATCATGACACTTGGTACGTTTCCAGTTTCAGTATCCATTTACCATCAAAACACTTTGGTTGAATCATAGATACAGGTGAATACCACATGGAGGTTATTACTGTATGCTGAAATTTGATCACAGTTGTGAGGAGACCATTCCACAACTTTCAGGAAGATACTTTAACTGTTTTCTATCAGTTCTACACCTTCCTATATCTCTGATGCCCATTTCCTCCTCAAATTCCCATCAAGAGGTTGGCACTAGAAAAGAGCCTTCATTTATCCTTGTGCTAACCTGCCTCCCTCGCATACACCATTTCATGCATTCTTCCCCCACGACTCCCTGCCTAGCTCTCTTCTACTCTGTTTCCCCATGTTATAGGTGGCCTTCCTCTTGAACCAACCCCTTTTATCATGCTGCCATACTCACTCCTTGTAGTCATCTCATCTTGCATTCTTTCCACATGCCAAAACCACCTCAAAGTATTACATTTCACCCACTCTACTACTCTGCAATTCATTCCCTTTGCACTCCTTGCCTTACCAAATCTCATTTATACTCTCTCATTACTTTCTTCATTCCATTCAGTTGTACCATATGATCCTCTCAAATAACCCACTACCACAGCCTGGATTATTGGCCCCTATGACTCATCCCATCTCCATGTTTCAGCAGCATAAGTCAGAGTCGGGAGGACTCTGTTGCCCCCCTAATTCTTTCTTTACTTCCATACTTACACTCTACCTTTCAAGAAACCCAATGACTCTTTTGCCCTGTACTGCTCTTTCCCTTATCTCTCCTTCTGTATCTCCATACATACCTAGGATAGCTCCCATATATTTAAATTCTGTCGCTTCCAGTCTTTCTCCTCCTTTTCACTGTTTTGGAAAATAATTTTGCAACATACTGATATTTACTTTGTAGTCCTCATAGATGAATCATTGACAGATTGCAGTAGTTTCACAGCACAGGTACACAACAAGTCTCTTTAGTCGGTCAAATTTCTGCACCTTGATGTACATTCTAATGATTTTGTTTTGTGATATTTTATATTATGTCACTGTCTCGTGTCACTTTTATCATTATGTAGAATAGTTACTAAAAACAGTTTTTTCTTTTTTTCTTTTCCTTTTAAGCTCAAATGGAATCTAACAGTGATCTTTGGGAATGCCTGTGAGATTGAAAGAAGTGATATAATAAGTGAGTTTCCTAATGATGAACTTATGTAAGATTATAGATATTTCAACATGATTATATGCTGCAGGTGTAGGGGTGGTGCGTGGGTTGCTTCCCCGAATGTTGCTTTTGTGGAAGAACTCTTTCCCTAGATCAAGTAAGGAGATTGAGAGTGAGAAAGCTCGAGGAGATGCTTTTACATGGCAGGTAAGTTAAGAAGCTTTGGACTCAAGTTTCTAATTAGCATATTCAGTTCTCCATCTTGCTATTTATTTCAGGCCACCAGATAGGGTATCTCATATTTGCAAAAGCAGTCATTTTGAAATTGTTTCCCTACTTTTCGTTACCAATCATATATTCCTAATAAAGTTCTTTCACTTCACCATCTGTTTTCTCATGTATTCACATTGATACTTATATATGCATTTATGATATACATTTGTTCCATTTGGTGAGTGTTTGTCAAATGATTATGTATGAATGATTGTTGAACACAACAGGAAATTTAAAGGGTGGAAAACCAACCAGTTTTGTATGCTAGACATACCTGTCATACACAAATACCAGTAGGTTGTTATACCATTTGGCACCTTGCCACAATTATCATGCCCATTGAATAGGCAACTCATTGGAATCATTTCGTGGTGGCCCATCTCGTTTTGGAGGTATGTTTGACTTTCAAGTGTCAGCCAATATCATATTGTGCTCTGTATGGGAATATAGAGATTGAGTGTGGAATGGGAAAAGGTGATAGCAAATGACGTGAGGGGAGTGAGTGAGGAATGGGATGTATCTAGGGAAGCATTGATGGCATGTGCAGAAGATGCATGTGGCATGAGAAAGGTGAGATGTGGGCAGATTAGAAAGGGTAGTGAGTGGTGGGACGAAGAAGTAAAGTTGTTAGTGAAAGAGAAAGGAGAGGCATTTGAATGATACTTACAAGGAAAGAGTGCAAATGACTGGGAGATGTATAAGAGAAAGCAGCAGGAGGTCAAGAGGAAGGTGCATGGGTGAAAAAGAGGGTAAATGGGAATTTGAGTGAGAGAGTATCATTAAACTTTAGGGAGAATGAAAAGATATTTTGGAGGACGTAAATAATGTGCAAAAGACAAGAGAAGAAATGGGAACATTGGTGAAGGGGGCAAGGGGGAAAGCGAAAACAGGTAGTGATGAAGTGAAAAGGAGATGGATGGAGTATTTTGAAGGTTTGTTGAATGTGTTTGATGATAGAGTGGGAGATGTAGGGTGAATTGGTCAGGGTGGTGTGCCAAATGAGTGGAAGAATGGTTTGGTTAAGAGAGAAGAGGTGGTGAAGGCCTTGTGGAATATGACATCCGGCAAGGCGGCAGGTTTGGATGGTATTGCAGTTGAATTTATTAAAAAAGGGGATGACTGTGTTGTTGATTGGTTGGTAAGGGTATTCATTGTATGTATGGATTATTGTGAAGTGCCTGAGGATTGGCAGAATGCATGGATACTGCCATTGTACAAAGGCAAAGGGAATAAACGTGAGTTTTCAAACTACAGAGGCTTAAGTTTGTTGAGTATTCCAGGAAAATTGTATGGGAGGGTATTGACTGAGAGGGTGAAGGCATGTACAGAGGAGGAGCAATGTGGTTTCGAAAGTGGTAGAGGATGTGTGGATCAGATGTTTGCTTTGAAGAATGTGTGTGAGAAATATTTAGAAAGACAGATGGACTTGTATGTAGCATTCATGGATCTGGAGAAGATATATGATAGGGTTGATGGAGATGCTTTGTGGAAGGTCTTAAGAGTATATGGTTTGGGAGGTAAACTATTAGAAGCTGTAAAAAGTTTTTATCAAGGATGTAAGGCATGTGTGTGAGTAGGAAGAGAGGAGAGTGACTGGTTCCCAGTGAAGGTCAGTCTGTGGCATGGATGTGTGATGTCTCCTTGGTTGTTTAATTTGTTTATGGATGGGGTGGTTAGGGAGTTAGTGCACGAGTTTTGAGAGAGGGGCAAGCATGCAGTCTGTTGGGAATGAGAGGGCCTGGAAAGTGAGTCGGTAGTTGTTCCCTGATGATGCAACACTAGTGGCTGATTCAATTGAGAAATTGCAGAAGTGGGTGACTGAGTTTGGAAATGTGTGTGAAAGGATTAAGTTGAGAGTATGATGTTAGTTTTCCACTGTGAAAACCTCTGAACTTGTTATTCAGTTCCTCACATATCCTTACATCATCATCTACAATTATCCAGTTCCTCACATATCCTTACATCATCTAAAATTTTTCCCACTGAATCCCATAGCCAGATTAGCTGCTACTTAACTGACATCTGACTCTTCATGAATTTATGGAAAAGTGTTGGTTTATCATGCCTTGTGCAAAATAGTCTTCTCAAAGTTTTTTGTTCCTCTTTCCTTATCCAGCTCTACTCTTTCAGTTGTGCTCACATCTTGTTGAACAGTTGTTGAAGCTGGTGATAACTATTTATATTAATGATACTGTCCTAGTAAATATGATAGGATGTATTGCTGTGTTGGCAATCATCGTTTAGACACTGATGAAAATATTAGGTAAAGAGACTGAATGTCAAATGCTGAGTTTAGTGAAAAGATGCATGTGTTTGTAGTGGCCTGGGTGTTGGAGAAAATTTAAGCTGTGATGTATTTTTGCTAGCTGCAACAGCACATCAGATACAGTAAACTAAGTTTGGGTATTATCATAGGTTGACAGTGGAAATTCAAGGTTAGTTACGAAATTTCAAGATTGGTTATGAAAAAATAGTGTTTCGTTACTTCCAAGGCAAAAGTTGGTAGATCGTAGAAATACCTACATTAATGCAATAGCTGCTTATGTTAACATACTGTATCCTCTTTGTCAATGCCTCCTAACTTATTCTCTTCACATGTCCAAGCTATTTCAGCACACCCTCTTCAGCTCTATTACTTATACTCTTCTTATTAACATCTTATATCTTTCCC